>JARSSU010047989.1:0-26855 GCA_029619165.1 Eurosta solidaginis
GGGGGGGGGGGGGGGGGGGGGGGGGGGGGGGGGGGGGGGGGGGGGGGGGGGGGGGGGGGGGGGGGGGGGGGGGGGGGGGGGGGGGGGGGGGGGGGGGGGGGGGGGGGGGGGGGGGGTGGGTGGGGGGGGGTGGTTTGGGGGGGGGGGGGGGGGGGCGGGGGGGTGGGGGGGGGGGGTGGGGGGGGGGGGGGGGGGGGGGGGGGAGGGGGGGGGGGGGGGGGGGGGGGGGGGGGGGGGGGGTGGGGGGCGGGGGGGGGGGGGGGGGGGGTGGGGGGGCGGGGGGGGGGGGGGGCGGGGGGGGGGGGGCGGGGGGGGGGGGGCGGGGGGGGGGGTGGGGGGGGGGGGGGGGGGGGGGGGGGGGGGGTGGGGGAGGGGGGGGGGGGGGGTGGGGGGGTGGGGGGGTGGGGGGGGGGGGGGGGGGGGGGGGAGGGGGGGGGGCGGGGCGGGGGGAGGGGGGGTGGGTGGGGGGGGGGGGGGGGTGGGGGGAGGGGGGGGGGGGGGGGGGGGGGGGGGGGGGTGCGGGGGGGGGGGGGGGGGGGGGGGGGTGGGGGGAGGGGGGGGGGGGGGGGGGTGGGGGGGGGGGGGGGGGGGGGGGGGGGGGGGGGGGGGGGGGGTGGGGGGGGGGGGGGGGGGGGGGGGGGGGGGGGGGGGGGGGGGGGGGGGTGGGGGGGGGGGGGGGGGGGGGGGGGTGGGGGGGGGGGGGGGGGGGTGGGGGTGGTGGGGGGGGGGGGGGGGGGGGGGGGTGGGGGGTGGGGGGGGGTGGGGGGGGGTGGGGGGGGGGGGGGGGGGGGGGGGGGGGGGTGGGGGGGGGGGGTGGGGGGGGGGGGGGGGGGGGGGGGGGGGGGGGGGGGGGGGGGGGGGGGGGGGGGGGGGGGGGTGGGGGTGGGGGGGGGAGGGGGGGGGGGGGGGGGGCAGGTGGGGGGCGGGGGGGGGGGGGGGGGGGGGGGGGGGGGGGGGGGGGGGGGGGGGGGGGGGGGGGGGGGGGGGGGGGGGGGGGGGGGGGGGGGGGGTGGGGGGTGTTGGGGCGTGAGTGGGTGGGGTGTGTGTGCGTGGAGTGCGCGGGGGGTGGTGCGTGAGCGGGGGGGGGGGGGGGGCAGCGGGGGGGGGGGGGGGTGGGGGGGTGGGGTGGGGGGGGGGGGGGGGGGGGGGGGTGGGGGGGGGGGGGGGGGGGGGGGGGGGGGGGGGTGGGGAGGGGGGGGGGGGGGAGGGGGGGTGGGGGGGGGGGGGGGGGGGGGGGTGGGGGGGGGGTGTGGGGGGGGGGGGGGGGTGGGGGGGGGGGGGGGGGGGGGGGGGGGGTGGGGGGGGGGGGGGGGGGGGGGGGGGCAAATTCCAACGGTGAAGAATATTCGTTAAAATTGAAAAAAACTGATGGTAAATATCACTATTTTTTTCAAACTGAATCGCATATCAGGTGAAGTGGTAAACATTTTCCCCTTGACCACTTCATAGAACGTGAATTGACCCCCACGTACATATGTATGTCAAGAGAGTTTCACTTACCTGGGGTTTAAATAGTTCGCAACCTTTGTATTGTCTAATGGTTGGATTTGTATTTTCTGGAAGCCGAAGGTGGAGAAAGTAAAATTTTAAAAAGTATAAATTCATTATTCAGTCACCAAATATAGTCAGAAAACATTCAGAAAGCTTAATTAAAAATATTTATAAATTTTTGATCACTTAAAGTAAACACATTTGATTGAAATATGATTCCAAAATGTGATTGGCAATTATATTCAGTTTTTGATCATCAAAAGTATTCATATTTGATTATTTCTTGTGTTCAATTGTATGATAACTCATTATTTAGTCAGAAAGAGTAATCAAATGGTATAGATTTGGAGGGAAATTCAAAATTTAATCACCTAATGCTGAGTGGGGCAAATTTTTAGGCGTTGAGAAAACCCGTCCAACGAAAATTTAAAGAAAAACAAGTAAGGAAGGCTAAGTTCGGGTGTAACCGAACATTACATACTCAGTTGAGAGCTGTGGAGACAAAGTAAGGGAAATCACCATGTTGTAAAAGGAACCTAGGGTAACCCTGGAATGTGTTTGTATGACATGTGTATCAAATGGAAGGTATTAAAGAGTATTTTAAGAGGAAGTGGGCCATAGATCTATAGATGGACGCCATTTAGGGATATCGCCATAAAGGTGGACCAGGCCTGACTCGAGAATTTGTTTGTACGATATGGGTATCAAATGAAATGTGTTAATGATAATTTTAAAAGGGAGTGGGCCTAAGTTCTATAGGTGGACGTCTTTTCGAGATATCGCCATAAAGGTGGACCAGGGGTGACTCTAGAATTTATTTTGTACGATATGGGTATCAAATAAAAGGTATTAATGAGTATTTTAAAAGAGCGTGGGCCTAAGTTCTATAGATGGACGCCTTTTCGAGATATCGCCATAAAGATGGACCAGGAGTGACTCTAGAATTTGTTTGTACGATATGAGTATCAAATGAAAGGTGTTAATGAGTATTTTAAGAGGGCGTGGGCCTTAGTTCTATATGTGGACGCCTTTTCGAGATATCGCCATAAACGTGGACCAGGGGTGACTCTAGAATTTGTTTGTACTATATGGGTATCAAATGAAAGGTGTTAATGAGTATTTTAAAAGGGAGTGGGCCTTAGTTCTATAGGTGGACGCCTTTTCGGAATATCGTTATAAAAGTGGACCTGGGTTGACTCTAGAATGCGTTTGTACAATATGGGTGTCAAACGAAAAGTGTAATAAGTGTTTTAAAAGGGAGTGGGCCTTTGTTCTATGGGTGGACGCCTTTTCGGGATATCGCCATAAACGTGGACCAGGGGTGACTCTAGAATGCGTTTGTACAATATGGGTATCAAATGAAAGGTGCTAATGAGTATTTTAAAAGGGTGTGGGCCTTAGTTCTATAGGTGGACGCCTTTTCGAGATATCGCCATAAAGGTGGACCAGGGGTGACTCTAGAATTTGTTTGTACGATATGGGTATCAAATGAAAGGTGTTAATGAGTATTTTAAAAGGGCGTGGGTCTTAGTTCTATAGGTGGACGCCTTTTCGAGATATCGCCATAAAGGTGGACCAGGGGTGACTCTAGAATTTGTTTGTACGATATGGGTATCAAATGAAAGGTGTTAATGAGTATTTTAAAAGGCAGTGGGCCTTAGTTCTATAGGTGGATGCCTTTTCGAGATATCGCCATAAAGGTGGGACCAGGGGTGACTCTAGAATTTGTTTGTACGATATGGGTATCAAATGAAAGGTGTTAATGAGTATTTTAAAAGGGAGTGGGCCTTAGTTCTATAGGTGGACGCCTTTTCGAGATATCGCCATAAAGGTGGACCAGGGGTGACTCTAGAATTTGTTTGTACGATATGGGTATCAAATGAAAGGTGTTAATGAGTATTTTAAAAGGGCGTGGGCCTTAGTTCTATAGGTGGATGCCTTTTCGAGATATCGCCATAAAGGTGGGCCAGGGGTGACTCTAGAATTTGTTTTGTACGATATGGGTATCAAATGAAAGGTGTTAATGAGTATTTTAAAAAGGCGTGGGCCTTAGTTCTATAGGTGGACGCCTTTTCGAGATATCGCCATAAAGGTGGACCAGGGGTGACTCTAGAATTTGTTTGTACGATATGGGTATCAAATGAAAGGTGTTAATGAGTATTTTAAAAAGGAGTGGGCCTTAGTTCTATATGTGAACGCCTTTTCGAGATATCGCCATAAACGTGGACCAGGGGTGACTCTAGAATGTGTTTGTACGATATGGGTATCAAATTAAAGGTATTAATGAGGGTTTTAAAAGGGAGTGGCCCTTAGTTGTATATGTGAAGGCGTTTTCGAGATATCTACCAAAATGTGGACCAGGGTGATCCAGAACATCATCTGTCGGGTACCGCTAGTTTATTTATATATGTAATACCACGTACAGTATTCCTTCCAAGATTCCAAGGGCTTTTGATTTCGCCCTGCAAAACTTTTTCATTTTCTTCTACTTAATATGGTAGGTGTCACACCCATTTTACCAAGTTTTTTTCTAAAGTTATATTTTGCGTCAATAGACCAATACAATTACCATGTTTCATCCATTTTTTCGTATTTGGTATATAATTATGGCATTTTTTTCATTTTTCGTAATTTTCGATATCGAAAAAGTGGGCGTGGTCATAGTCGGATTTCGGCCATTTTTTATACCAATACAAAGTGAGTTCAGATAAGTACGTGAACTGAGTTTAGTAAAGATATATCGATTTTTGCTCAAGTTATCGTGTTAACGGCCGAGCGGAAGGACAGACGGTCGACTGTGTATAAAAACTGGGCGTGGCTTCAACCGATTTCGCCCTTTTTCACAGAAAACAGTTATCGTCCTAGAAGCTAAGCCTCTACCAAATTTCACAAGGATTGGTTAATTTTTGTTCGACTTATGGCATTACAAGCATCCTAGACAAATTAAATGAAAAAGGGCGGAGCCACGCCCATTTTGAAATTTTCTTTTATTTTTGTATTTTGTTGCACCATATCATTACTGGAGTTGAATGTTGGCATAATTTACTTATATGCTGTAAAGATATTAACTTTTCTTTTAAAATTTGAATTTAAAAAAAAATTTTTTAAAAAGTGGGCGTGGTCGTTCTCCGATTTTGCTAATTTTTATTAAGCAGACATAAAGTAATAAGAGTAACGTTCCTGCCAAATTTCATCATGATATCTTCAACGACTGCCAAATTACAGCTTGCAAAACTTCTAAATTACCTTCATTTAAAAGTGGGCGGTGCCACGCCCATTGTCCAAAATTTTACTAGTTTTCTATTCTGCGTCATAAGCTCAACTCACCTACCAAGTTTCATCGCTTAATGCGTATTTGGTAATGAATTATCGCACTTTTTCGATTTTTCGAAATTTTCGATATCGAAAAAGTGGGCGTGGTTATTGTCCGATATCGTTCATTTTAAATAGCGATCTGAGATGAGTGCCCAGGAACCTACGTACCAAATTTCATCAAGATACCTCAAAATTTACTCAAGTTATCGTGTTAACGGACAGACGGACGGACGGACGGACGGACATGGCTCAATCGAATTTTTTTTCGATACTGATGATTTTGATATATGGAAGTCTATATCTATCTCGATTCCTTTATACCTGTACAACCAACCGTTATGCAATCAAAGTTAATATACTCTGTGAGCTCTGCTCAACTGAGTATAATGATAATTAAAGAAAACCGAAAAACTGCAAAAGCGTTACGTCATGCGACAGTAACTTTTTTCTCAAATTAAATTACAAATACACGGTTGTAGTATTACGAAATCCTTAGTGATGGCGTGTGTCAGGGGCGTAGCCAGAAAATTGCCTTGGGGGGTTTCAAAAAAAAATTATTTTTTTCAGTTAAATAAATAAAAAAATGCTGTCTTTAGCTTTAACAATAAAGTACGTGTATTTAGAATATGATATGAAAAAGATTACATTAAAAACTCAAGCGCATGCGTCGGCTTTTCTTTGCTATTTCATCTAAAACTTCATCAGCGGTGACAATTTGATCACGGTGGATGTTTAGTGAGGCACAGCCATTCAATCGATTTTCACTCATCGTGTTTCTCAAATAGTTTTTAATCAGCCTAAGAGTTTAAAAAGATCTCTCGTTCGTTGCCGTTTTCACTGGAAGCGTACACAAGATTTTCAACAACATGTGAACATTAGGAAAAAGCCACAGAATCGCATTTCTGTAATATTAATCATAGATAAATTGATAAAAAAAAACCGAAGTACCTCCTTCAGGAACAAGTAGAATTCACTTCGAAAAAATGCTGTAAATTTAACATCATTTAAATGTGGAGAATAAAATCAAAGCACGAGAATTAGTATCGTTTATTTTCGACAAACAAACAAAACCGTAAGCAATGTTTATATGTAGCTTGTCGCCGTGACGTAAGGGCAGAAGAATGATGCAAATATTCAGGCGTATGGAGTTTTCATATTTGCCTTTTCATTAAACACGATCATGTTGCCGAATGTAATCGAACGTTGTTGTGTTCGATTTTTGCTGTTCTCTGATATGTGTGTAGATGGTCGTTAGGCAAATTTACAAGGAAACTTCTTTATGAAATTATAGTAAAAATTAACATGTACATTTGTATATTTAATAAATTTCAGAATTATTATGAAACAGAATATGATTAAAATATAAGTGTTCACTTCGTACAAACATATACCTGCATATTAAAAATATAATATCACCAATAAAGTAAATACGTAGCAGAATTATAAAGAAACTTAGTAACATAGACATAAAAACATCAAATATTTGAATTGAAACGACCTAAAAAAATCAAATTATCCTGAGGAAAGGGGGCGTGAAGGGTTTAAACCCCAAAAAGCCCCTGTCGCTACGCCCCTGTTGTGGTGTGTACAGTAAACCTAACAAAAATACAACAAGCATGATTCAGTCGCAAGAGGTTTGCTCGACAGACATTTTTTGACAATTGCAGCCATTTTGCTCCCAAATCGAGTTGACATCCGTTACCTGTGTTGTTTCTTTGCGAATTTTCGAAAAATATTAGTAGTAGAAATATGAGTCAATCAGTTTACAAATACCGATAAGTACTTAACTGCATAATTCCTTAGAACATTTATTTAATTTTATGATGAATTTATTAACTATGTCATGATCTATTAGTGTGGCTGAACATAGGAAATTTTATGTAAAGTACGGGCACCAAGGAACCGTGCACTTTCGTAAACCTATGAACATACGAAACCTAAACCAATTCAAAATCATCGTTCAACGTAAAGGCTCGACTATTAAATCTATTCACGTGAAAATGTCATTAGTAAATAATGGAGATGCCATAACGAAATGTACTCATTGGGCATGTTAACTTATTCAGGTAAAAGTCTAGAACAGGAGTCTACTGCTAATGCGCGTCCAAAAATATCGAGAGAGGTGACCTCGACAACAATAATCCCAAGGCGGGAAAAGGAAAATTGTATATCTGTCCGGAGATATTTGCAGTTGAAGTTGGCAATTTTCATGTGGTTGTTGTAATGTTTTTGTGCACTGAAAAAGATTTTGTGTACAAAGGGATTTTGCACGCATTTAATTTTGATCAAAAATTTAAAATATTGTTTCTGCCAATAAATATACCCAAAACAACGAATTATGTACTCCGAAACCGGGGATGGGATTGGAGCTTTGTATGCAGGCCAGTATAAATGCACGTTTAAATATTTCTTTTAAACACGTGTAGTTTCTCACGGAGCACATACTCTATTATTCCCTTTGTACTACTTCGGCATGCATATGGTTGTATTAATGACGAATGCTATCAAAAGCACTAAAAAAACATGTATACATCGATACGTATTTTTCATACGTACGAAAGCGCTATCCCTGCATCGATCAATGGGAATTTATTCTACATCTGTAATTACAATAACAATAATATTCATATGATGAGAGATGGCGCAACTTCAAGCCATCAGCTTGGATTATATGGACCATTAATATATGCACAATTCTTACCGCTTTGGTCAAACTCCTTCATCCTGAAAATTGTCTTCACAACAGTTCATGGACGGCAAAGCATCCTGGCCAAACGGTCGGCGGTCGTAATTAATCATCGATATATTCCAAGTTTATTGCTACAAGCTGCCCAATCTCTCATCAGTTATTCATCTCCTGGAGTTCTTTTCGAGAAAAAAAAATGATTTTTTTCAAGTACATACATTTCGCAAATACGAATAAATTCTTCAAGACAATAAAGAAAAATCAAAGAGTGCTAAATTATATACGTACGTGCAGACCATGACGGAATAACCAGGTGAAGTAAGCCGTCCATTGTCTTGCTCTAAATTCTTCTTTGTTCTGTCATTCGGCTATCTGAAAATTTTTCACCAATTGTCCCCGAAAAGTGTTGCTTTTTGCATTTTTCAGGAGTAAAATATGCCACTTTTAGTACTTCTTTCACATAAACTATGAGGTGAATATCGATCGACCTTCACTGGATTTAACTACAGAAATTCATCAGTTAGGGTACCTTTGGTGTTCTCTTCCATAAGTAAGATCGTGCTAAACTAATACTTCCATATTTTTGATATTCAGCCTTATTGTAAACTTCATGTGAATAAATCAATCCCATGAATTTTTTATTTCCCATGAACAAAAAATTCGTATCGTTAATTTCATGTGAATCAATCCTTATATTCGAATTTCGAATATGCTATTGTGAACATCACTCATGTTTTGTTTACAAATTTTTGGGAAGAAAAATTGCTGTTGTGTTGTCAAACATTTTTATTTTTGCGTTAAATATTAAAATTGTAATGATTAGTGCTTACTTGCGCCTTTGTTTAATTGAAGAAGAAGCTAATACCAGTCAGCAATTGGCTGAACGAGTGTCCAGGAGGATATTACGCGACAAGTGTAATCCCCTTGAATTACCCAATGCAAGGTAAACATGCAAATAATTATACTCGTAAACCAAATAAATAATCACGTTTTAACTATTTATACATAGCTTTGACCAATTGTATAAATTAATAAGCCGGTAATAAGCCGGCGTTCAAATATTTGTTGGATGTATTGCACAGTGGTCTGCCAGTGGCACGTAAACGTTTTGCAATAGACACAGTCGTAAAGCTTTCAGCTGCTCTAAGATTTTTTGGTGAAGGAGCATACCTAAAAAGGAGTAGGGAGGCAAGTGGATGTTGTCTTGTCTGAAGTATTGAATGTTTTTGAGGAGTGCCTTTGCAATCAGTGGAAAAAATGGCTTACTAAAGACGAATGCGTGAAATTGCTTTTGGATTTTCATCAACAATTTAATATACCAGGCATTATTGGCTGCATAGATGGCACACACGTTAGAATTATAGGCCCTAGGAATAATAAACACTTATATTATAAACAGAAGGGTTACTATAGTATGAATGTTTTGCTGGTAGATTGGTAAAATTTGTGTATGCTTTTACGCATGTTAATAATTTTATCTGCAGGTATGTGATACAAATGCAATAAGATACATCGATGCTACACACGCTGGAGCCTGCCATGACTCATTAATTTGGATACAAGTGAATTGATGGTTTCAATGGAGCAGATTACTTGCTAGCCCTAGAGATTTTTGGCTGCTAGGTAAAATTTTAATGAAATCTGTAGTCCCAAAATTAAATTTTGTTCATAGGCGACGCTGGATATCCACTGGAGCCTTGGTTGCTAACACCCCACAGATCAGCGGAAGAGGGCTCCACAGAAACAATTTAATGAGGTTCATGCACGTGGACGTTACATTGTGTAAAGGACCAATGGCGTCTTAAAAAATATATGGAGGTGTGTACTAGGAGCCAGGGAGCTACATTATTCGCCTAAGAAAGCAGCTCAAATTACTAATGTCTGTTGCGCGTTGCACATATATGCTTAAAGTATCAGTGCGATGACACACCTTTTATTTCAAATAGAGCTTTCTCAACCGGAAATTTCTGAACACGTGCAGTTTGAAGAATCTGATCGCATTCATCATACATCAATGAGGCTAACGTATTAGAGTAAATATAGCAATTGCCTTATGTAATTTATGACAAAGTTTTTTATAATTGAATGACACTCTTCAAGAAATGTCTGATTTGTATTAGCTCAAAAGCGGCTTTATTTTTATCTTGCTTTACCAATTTGAAAAATAAAGTACATAAAATTCATTTTTTTAACAAAAACGTTCGAAACATTCTATTAATGCCTAAGCTTTTCTTTGCAGCTAGTATTTTCAAATTTGAACCTCGATTTGGCTGTTTTATAGGTATGAGTTTACGGTCAACTTCAATTTTTCTGAGCCGTTCAATTTCCGAATTGTGGCGTTTTGTTTCCTTTAGTAAACTGTTTTGAATATTTTGAAAGTTTTCGAGGCCTTGGTTTAGTATTACTTTAAGTGGCCTTCTATTTCAGTATAGTGATGACTCTGGATTTCCAAGCCCTTTCTGACGTTGTCATCATTTCTTTTTGAACATCTAGTCAATGTTTAATAGCTCCGAAAGGGTTAATTTTTTTGCGAGTTGCTGGCTGGTTTTTTGTGGCAGGCAAAGCACTTTCCCTTGCGTGTCACCGGCAGTTTCGTGCTATTTTCGTCCAAGCTATTGTCCATGCAACTAAATTCCACTTCAGAGTCCTCACTAGAGCTGTTGTCTTCATCGTTACTGATATTTTCCACGTTGCTTACCAGTCGATTTCGTCGCATTCAAACCAAAGGCTTGCCATCTTCGACACCTTCCGCAGCTGCTACTGACGCAGTTATATCCAAAATTGACTGTTCTAATACAGAAAAAACATGTGCTTGCAAGGTCCTCCACCGGTCTTTTTCCTATTTTTGGTATTTTCGACAGCCTGTTTCCTACGTATCGTTTTTGATCAATCCAAACCTGTAGCATTGGCTATATAAATTATGCCACATTCCATAGCCACATTGCATTGATAGTCACCTTTTCCTTTCGAAGATTGATTTTGATGGTGGGCCCATGCTATTGAGGGAATTGTTCAATTTCTTCCAAAAAGCCAGCACTTTATCTTATTTGGAAGCCCTTTCCTGTTTCAGGATTATCGGCCATAGTGCTTTCCAAGAAAGTCAACTGAGTTTTGTTTATAGACCTACTGTATATAAAGTAATTCTTAACTAAGTTTAATAAGCAATAAACAATAGCTTTTTCCATCTGGCTCTGCCTTCCCCCTCTTCACTTTTGCCTAATCCTTTTATTCACTCCTCCCTCCGTCTTTTTCACTTCATCTATCTTCGTCTCATTCTATCTTTCTCAATCTCCTTCTATCTTTTCTCTTCTCTCAATTCCTTCTCATTCTTCTGCATCCCTTGTTGCCTGACCCAGAGGGTGGTATGTATTTTATTCCAGTCCCAGTCCCTCTCCGAGTCTCAGTCCCAGTCCTAGTCCTAATCCCAGTCCCAGTCCGTCTCTGGATAATATATTACTCTGTACTAAAGCACTCATCAACAGCTTCCATTTGATATCCATATTGTATAAACACTCTCTAGGCATTCACTGACCCACGTTTTGCCCTATATCTCGAGACCCTAGTCACCCAGGGGTATGAAATTACCCTCTACTAAAGCACTCATCAACAGCTTTCATTTGTTATGTATATTCATAAACACATTCTAGGGGTACGCGAGTCACGTTTCGGCCTATATCTCGAGACCCTGTACGTCGATCGCAACCAAACCTATGTAGTAACCACCGCGTGAGGTTTACGCAACTTGTGTGAAAGTTTGAACAAAATCGACCGACGCATCTCTTCAAACACCAGCGACCAACTAACACACATTTTAGCCTTTCTTTTTATATATATACAGCCCAATTCTAAATATTCTCGCGGAATTTTGTTCTCGCGAATTTTTTTTATTCCCGCGGAAAAAATCCTCCAATTCTTTTCTCCTAGGGAGAAGAATAATTGGGGAATAGGAATTTCGAATTTTCGAAGTCAGCTGTTTTGTGGATTGAAATTTCGTTGCACATTTCTTATTTCGTTTAAAAAATTGAAAAGTTTAATTATTGTTGCAAATTTGTTTGAAACTAAGAAATAAAATATAAACAATGCACAGTATTGCATTTCATGTGTTATTCACTGAAATGAGTAATGAATTTGTGCCACAGCAACATCAACAGAGGAGCATAAGAAGAAGAAGACAGCGGGATAACACAAATCCCCTAGGGTTGCATGCCTTCATTCAGCAAAGCAATTTTCTGTCGGCCAAGTCGAGTTGAGTTCGCCTTTCGCCATATGCCGAAATCTATTTAAGCCTTCTTAAAAATCCCTGCGCAATTTCTGGATGGCTGCTCTTATGTTGCTTATGATATACTTTTCTACTTAAAATAAAGAATATTGTGGTTGTTGTTGTTGTTGTATTAACAGTGAGAATATTGTGGTAGAATGTACATACATATTTTTAGCACAAATTTTTACAAATAAGTGTTCTTTCTTAAAAGAACCAAACAAGTGAAAAAACTTATGAAATGGCAAGGAAATCTCCCTCACATTCATAATCAGCCCAATTCTAAACGACAATTCCGTGCGAGTTTTTTCCCTTCTCTCATTCCTCGTATTCTAAATAAAAATTCCTTGAGAGTTTTTTCACTTCTCCCTTTCCTCCTATTCTGAACAATGTTCGAAAAAGAGGAAACCGGTTATGGGAGAAAAGTAGGTATTATGAATGTGGGGGAGAGGGAGATTTCTTTGCCATTTCATAGGAGTTTTTTCACTAGTTAAATTAAAGGGAATGCATCAAAATAGTTAAAGGAAATTGGTTCTTTAAGAAAGAACACTTATTTGTACAAATTTGCGCTAAAATATGTGTATACATTCTACCACAATATTCTCACTGTTAATACAACAACAACAGCAACCACAATATTATTTAATTTAAGTCGAAAATTATATCATAAGCAACGGAAGAGCTCTTTGTATATTTGATGCAGCCATCCAGAAATTGCGCAAGGATTTTTCAGGAAGGCTTAATTAGATTTTGGCATATGGCGAAAGGCGAACTCAACTCGACGTGGCCGCCAGAAAATTGCTTTGCAGAATGAAAGCAGGTAAACTCCGGCGGATTTGTGTTAACCCGCCGTCTTCTTCTTATGCTCCTCTGTTGATGTTGCTGTGGCACCAATTCATTACTCATTTCAGTGTATACCACATGAAATGTAATAATGTGCATTGTTTATACCTTATTTCTTAATTTCAAACAAATTCGCAACAATAATTTAAACTTTTAAATTATTTAAACAAAATAAGAAATGCGCTACGAAATTTCAATTGACAAAACAGCTGACTTCGAAAATTCGAAATTCCTATTCCCCAATTTTTCTTCTCCCTAGGAGAAAAGAATTGGAGGAATTTTTCCGCGGGAATAAAAAAAACCGAGAGAACAAAATTCCGCGAGAATATTTAGAATTGGTCCGAATACCTACTTTTCTCCCATAACCGGTTTCCGCTTTTTCGAACATTGTTCAGAATAGGAGGAAAGGGAGAAGTGAAAAAAACTCACAAGTAATTTTTATTTAGAATACGAAGAATAGGAGAAGGGAAAAAACTGGCACGGAATTTTTGTTTAGAATTGGGCTGATTAGTTTCTTTATTCACGCAAATGCTAAATAACATCAGAATATTCGTAGTAACAAATATAAAAGTTGTATTGCCCCTCTTTATTTACTTTAATTTTAAATTAAATTCACTCCCATAATTCTTTCCGACACAATTCCTCTTTAGTACTTTGGCATATGATCCTCTGTGGGTGCTCCATGGAGTACAACAGTGAAATTACTTTGGAAAGTACTCTCACGTATGTACTCTATGGAATACTCACAAACAAAGCGAGAGTGGGATCACCTACTCCTCTCCTAGGACATCCTAATGTTAATTGGAGCACATTTTTTGTATGAATACAGATTAGATTTGGAGCAGTCCTATACTCCCAAAGAAGTATTCCTTACAATATTTATAGAGTACTCGCGTTTTTTGAAGGGCAATAAAAAATATGCCGTCAATATTGCCCCTGATTCTCTGCACATTTTCTTCTGACCTTACCTTGTCCGACATTGTATATTTTTTCCTTTAAGAATGGCACCTCTGCTAATTGTCACGCCAAAATTACAGATAAGAAATTTGACATTTGCATCATTGTTTACTATATAGTTTGGCAGCTTAAGTAGAGGTTATGTTGCGAATAGAGTGGAAGGCAGTGGACTAGGCAGTCGAATGTCATATAATGAAGGAATGGTGTTCGGAGTTTTTTCAAAGTTAAAAAAAAATGATAAAAGCTTTAATATAAATAAAACGATTGTTTTAATAACAACAAACACGCCATATATATTCTGTATACATAAATTTGTAAGGATTATCTCACTTTAAAATTTGAAATAATAATCTAAAATTTTTTTTGAAACTGAGTCGAGAACTGTGCGTGTGAATGTGCGAATTTTCACCGATCAGCTGTTAGTTGCGCTACTTGGTAAAATTTACAATGATTTGCATTCAGCTTTGCTGTGTCATTTAAAACTCGAGCTAATAGTTTGGTATAATATTTAATCAGTTTTATTAGGTATATTTAAATTAATAAACATTTAAATGGCATCTGAACGTTACAGTTTCTCTTTGACAACCTTCAGGTATAATTGCTTACTTCTAAATGACAAGATTTTGGAATTTAAAAATGTATTTTCAGTCCCTCGGGAAAGCTTGTTCAATTGGAATATGCCTTGGCAGCGGTTGCCGCTGGCGCAACATCAGTTGGTATAGTCGGTAAGATCCCCAATAATAAAAACATATTAAAATGATGAAGGTACAAAATTTCTAATTGACTAGCATCGGATGGAGTTGTAATAGCCACAGAAAATAAATATAAGTCACCATTATACGAGGAGCATAGTGTGCATAGAGTTGAACCCATCACTGATCATATAGGCATGGTGTATTCCGGTCTTGTGCTGATTATCGCCCACTTCTTAAACGTGCGCGCAAAATGGCTCAACAGTATTTCTTAGTTACAAGGAACCTATGCCTGTCTCACAATTAGTTCAGCAAGTTGCTAATGTAATGCAGGAGTACACTCAGTCGGGGTATAGAAATTATTTCTATTGTATTTGGCTCTCAACTTAATACTTTTTTAATTTATAGTGGTGTCCGACCATTTGGTGTTTCCTTGCTTATTTGTGGTTGGGATTCGGGAAAGCCTTACTTGTTCCAATGTGACCCAACAGGTGCATTTTTTGCATGGAAAGCAACTGCCCTCGGTAAAAACGCACAAAGTTGCAAGACATATATGGAAAAGAGGTTTGTCGTTTATTAAAACTATTGAAAGTTTCAATTTACAAAGACCTAAAATAAATCAAAACTCACGATTCTCTGTAGATTCAACTTGCAAACAAATAATTCCGTTTCTCAGTCGCTTGATGATGCAGTAGTAGATGCCATGCGTACATTAAAAGGTGGGTTCGAAGGCGTGATGACTAAAGATAACATTGAAGTAGGAATATGCACCGAAAAGGGTTTCCGGCGTCTTACACCCACGGAAATAGATGATCACCTTTCTAATGCAAACTAAATTTACTCATATTAAATAAAATATTTCATTTTTAACCTAGTTTGAACAGACAAAATAAACAACTGCTTGCAGTGCGCGTATACTTTTTTTTTATTGAAAACTGAATAGAAATTATTTCATTCCAATAGTTTCTATAAATCCACAGCAAGTCTCTGGATCAAAGAGAAATACATTGCAATGAGGTGCTTCTTTCTTGGATACCACTTTGATAACCTCTTGTGCCAAAACACCACCGACTACTGCCGCAGTAGGAGAAATTTGTGCAAACACGTTCTCAAAATATTGATCAGGCAAAGATGATGCACTAGTTATTTCATTCGTATACGTTTTAATTCGCCAACATCTGCATCCCGCGTTTTATAAGAAGGATCCCGCTGAGAGGTTTCACGGAACTCTTGTAGGACTCGAGACAATATTAAAGCCGGCCCGGTCCGTTTAATTTTCTTTTGGAATATTAGTGCGTTGATATCAAAATCAGTAACAGCACTAAAAGGTGGGAAACACATGGTCCGCTGTACAGATGCAGTAACAAGCTCAGTTTTAACTTTTTCATTTGGTTTGGAAATAACTTTGTGTTTTGCAACGTCCCTGTGAAAAAAAAATTAGATAATTATGAAATTAAGTAAAAAACGTGTCCATTACTCGACAAAGCTATGTTCTTGAAGGTCCGCAAAACAAATATCCGAACATCCCCCATACATCACCGGCAAAGAACTTTACACGTTTGTCACGACAAATATTGTCAATACGTAATAGTTCTGAATTGGTTGCCCCAATTACAACAACCACGTCAAACTGTGCAAAGTAATTAGAGTCTTTTGAAGATAGTGCTTCTGTATCAGCGGATATTTCTACCATCGGGTTGAGTGCACGCGCTCTTTCGATTGACGCCTCTGCTCTGTTTTTGCCAACAGCGGCGCGCGGAACTAAAAACTGTGCACAAAAGTCCTCTTCGGTTACTATTTTTTCGTCTTGTAACCTAACGGAATGTACACCCGAAAGAATGAGGTTTTTCGTTACCTCCGCTCCAATACCACTTAATCCTGACACAAGAACTTTCGCCGTTCGTAATCTGAAATTAAAGATTAGCAACATATATAAATTGGAATAGCGATTGAAACCTTTTTTGCGACTCCAATCCCCAAAGACGAATTTGTCTGTCATATAATTCATTTTCGGCCTCGGTGAGTTCTATGCCATTCTCATTTTCCTTGTTATTGTCGATTTCCATTTTATTAGAAAGAAATACAATACAAAAACAAATAAAGCAATTCCGGCAACGCAAATGAAATGTTCATCAACGCCGACGCAGTGCTACCAACAATAAATTTCAACACCGGTAAAGATGAAAATTGCTTCTCAAGGCTCGATAACTTTAAAAGTGAAATTGTTCTTAGGGCCCATTTACATACACCCTGGTCGCCAAAAGATATCTGGGCTCAATTGGCGTGCTATAAAGTTGTTAAGTGAAAGCATTTTTCACCACTTCATCTGATATGCGATTCAGTTTCAAAAGAGATGATATTTACTCCCCGATTCTAGTGTGATAACAACATTCTTCACCACGGTAAGACATCATGTGGCAACTTATACACCCTTTTGGTATTCTACCAGATAATTTTTCTACCAACAAAAGTAGGAGGAAACATCAAAATAACACACAGCAGCTGTTATTTAGAAAAAGGCAAAACTGTAAAATAAAGAATTGTAAGCTCAAATATGTAAAGATAATAGTAAAAAAGTGTTGCTTCTTACTATACATATTTGTTTACATTATGTACTTTCACAGAATAAATTACAATATACCTATAACTTATCATGCATAATGTTATGGTATCGCATTTTCGATGGAAGCAGTAAGGAAGGCGGTCGGCATGATGTGGTGGTGCACATTGGCTAGTCATTGTCGGCTGGGGCGGGTCCTTGCCAACCTTACTGTTCCTGCGCCATAAACAGAAAAAAAGTTCCTATCATGCCTTTGAAAAAAAACTGACACAGCGCAGAACTAATTCAAAACGCTGGAAATTCTAAACAAAACGACATCCGGTCGAACCGGATCCCACGGACAGACCGTTAAATTCGATACAAAATTCAAAAAAAAACTAAACGCAAAAAAAAACTCACCAAACCGGAAACGACCGGTTACCAAACTCTGAAATTAAAAGAACCAAAAAAAAACTGAAAAATTAAACAAAAGAAGAAAAGGGCCGAATATAACTTGGGGGCGCCGCGGGTGTTGTTGTGACGCCCTGTGCATATACCCACCCTCAAATCCATGGCCACCGACGCACCTGTATTTCGGTGGCCCCTTACCTGTTTTACCTAATTGCCTTCTAAAAGAATGTAGACGCCAGCATTCCCATTCTAATTACAAGTTTATTCAGATATCATTATTACTAAAGTATGTATGCTATGAAAGAAATATTTAAAGCTATACCTATATTTATGTCACCTCCTTTTTTTTGACAAGGGTTATAAGCGCTTGGTGCCAAAAAAATTGGAAATAAATGTGCTTATGAATAGTAGATAGATTACATACAAAGTAGAAATTTCGTTAAATGCCCTTTCTCTTTTCATTCACAAACCTATCTTAGGGCTGTACAGTTTGGATACAACTTTCGATAATTGGGGCCCCCTTACAAAATTAATATGTTGTTGTAGTAAAACTTATTTTTGAGTTTAACAAAATATCAATTCGGTATAACGCATAGTATAATGACACTAATATATAATATGTACTAAGAAAATTTGTTATAAACGCAATTAAGATCAAACTTGGGGTAAATCATACTCCTCGAAGAAATTGTTTCACATATTCAAGTAAAACATAACTTTTAAATTTATAGGAAAATTAACGGAATCGTTTTACATGTTCAGGTAAAACGTGTACTTTTAAATTCATAGAAAAATTAACGAAATCGTTTACATGTTCAGGTAAAACGTGAACTTTTAAATTTATGGTAAAATTAACGACATCGTTTTACATGTTCAGTTAAAACGTGAACTTTGAAATTTATAGTAAGACTAACAACATCGTTTTACCTGTTCAGGCAAAATGTGAACTTTTAAAATTATAGTAAAATTAATGAAATCGTTTTACTTGTTCAGGTGAAACGTAAACTGTTTTGCATGTACCAATCAGTGCTGGTATTGTTTTGTGTTTAGTTCAACTCAGTCAAAAAAAATAAAATTAAAATAATAAAATGAAAGAACAAAGAAAATAATTCAGATTTGAAAGGTTTCATGTATGTATATAATAATATTACTTTAATATGCATAAATTAATTTTTGACACATATTCATTTAGAATGAAGCAATTTAAGTTCCACTGCAAATTTTATGATTTGTAAGCTAAACTCGACAATGCATTCACTTCTTGAGTTGAGGTTGATAATGAAAAAAAAACAATAAAGTAGATGCCATATTAATTATTCACAATTTACACGGGCATGCTGCAGTTAGTGAGATGGCAGTAAGCAATAAAAATTTGCATGTACTGTAACTTACATTATCACTAAATTTAACAGTTTACTGATAAAGATTATAGAAATAGTATATATTTTTTTTGTTGATAAAGTAAGTTAATTTGCATTACTCGTTAATTGCATCCCTTAATATAAATTTAATGCGTTTTAACTGATAATGCAATTGAATCTGGATTACCAACAAAACTTTATTCCTTACAGAAACAATATCAATACCTTTTGCTCATTCCAAAAACATATCCGCAACAATTGTATTAATTAAAAAGTAATAGTAAAATTTTACTGTAACGCAAAGCAACTTTTAATACCTGAAACTTTTTTTTGTTTCACGGGCAGTACAAATTGCCTACCTATGACCATTAAGATATGTTTTGTTTTTTTCCTTTTTTTTATGCTTCTAAGTTAATTAAACCTCCTTACTTCACTTACGTTACGTCTACTTTTTTTTGCATGGTATAATACGTTAACTTTACTACAAGTGGATGCAGCTTGCTAAAGAACAAGGTTGAGGCTACAAATACGTATATTTAGTTCAGTATTGGAACGAACTCACCGCTTTAACCGCTGATATTCGTTGTCCGCAATTGGCCTGGCCGCAGGCCTATGTTCGCTGCCCTGTGGTTGTCATTGTAGCTGGTATATTGTAGCCCGTACGGTCGTAGCTGATAAGGATGCGGCTAGTATTGTTGTAGCCGTTATGGTCGTAGCTGATAAAGATGCGGCTAGTATTGTTATAGCCGGTATGGTCGTATCTGATAAAGATGCGGCTAGTATTGTTATAGCCGGTATGGTCGTATCTGATAAAGATGCGGCTAGTATTGTTGTAGCCGTTATGGTCGTAGCTGATAAAGATGCGCTAGTATTGTTGTCGGTGGTACCGCCTGTTGTAGGTGTTAACATTAGTGGCCGCAGGCCTATGTTCGCGGCCCCGCTGTGTGCGTTGCAGCTGGTGGTGCGGTACGTCTGGTGGTTGTTGCGCTCGTGGTTGGCGCTAATGGAAGGGTTGGGGGAGGTACTACTGATGGTGATGCCCGTGATAATAGTAGGAGCCGTTGGTGGTGGTGGCGCTTTGGGTCGAGGTAACCGAGTGAACCGGGTGGCGATAAAGCTTCGCGCTACCCTGTACGAGCCGGATGACTTGGCTCTTTGACGTTGATTGTATTACGCAGCAGCGTACTGCTGGCCCTGGAGGCGGAGGTGGTGTCGGACGCTTTTCCGCAGGTGGTAGTGTCCTTCGTAAACGTAGAGGAAGAGGTTTATCTCACTAAGGCAAGATGCAGACGAGGCTACGCGTCATAGACGCGTACAAGATATTTTATGTAGCTACAATTCCTCTACGCTTCAAGATCTGCATACGTAGCTACTTACAAGCGTCGCTACAAAAATTTATTTATGCTGTATAACTGCCATTATACAAAAGTTGATTTTGTATAAAATTAAAAACAAAAGTTTTCATCACCGCGCATAAGAGAAAAAAAGAATTTTCAATTCAAAACGGTTTTCAATAACAATTTTTGTTTGTATCGGTCAACATAAACATGTCCAGCGACGAAGAATTGGTATTGCTAAATTTCCTTCGTCGCAGAAAGGAAAAGAAAGCAAAGAGAAAATATTGGGCACATCCATATATTCAGAAAAATGTTGATTGTAGACTGTTTGTATGTGCAAAGGAGTTGTCTCATGATGATATAAAGTTCCGAACATTTTATCGCATGTCAAAAGCTACATTCAAGGATTTGGTTATGCTCGTTGGTGCTTCCATACAGAAAGAAAACACCAATATGCGTGAAAGTGTCCCTCCTGAAGAACGGCTTATGGTAACATTAAGGTATGTGTATAACATTGTTTCATACAATGTATGGGATTCAATTGTGTAGGGCCTCATTTTCGGAAAAGGTTCAGTAACGTTGTTGTTGTTGTTGTAGTAATGTTTCGCCCCACATAATAGCTGCGACCGATCACAAATTTCCATCAATATCCTCTAACGGGAGTCCAAGGAAACTTGCTTTTTCGACAGGGGTGGACCATAATTAAAGGGGTGTTAGAGGCGTTGGTTCCACATTACAATTAAAGAGATGGTTGGTGTCATGTGGGGACACATTGCAAGCGGGGCATACATTTTGTATGTCGGGGTTGATTCTGGATATGTAAGAGTTTAACCTGTTACAGTATCCAGATCGAAGTTGAGCTAGAGTGACGCGCGTTCCCTAGGCAGAGTGCGTTTCTCCTGTTGTTGTGTTAACAGTGGTCGTTCCTCTTCTGCTAGTTTTGGGTATTGTTCTTTAAGTACTGAGAATCCTAGTATTAGATGTTGCTACAACAACAGCTACCCTGTTCTGATGACAAATTCGATTTGTTATAGGAATATTTTCTGAGTCGGAGCTTTTCATTAGATATGAGTATCTTTGAATTGAGGCCACTACTGAGTTGGTGTCGAACATGTTGTTGTGTATGTGCGTGGTCTAAATTCTTTATAACTTTTGTTTAGGTATCTGCCTACAGGATGCACGTTCAATGCGCTTGCTTTATATTTTCAAAGAGGAGAACGTACAATCGGAGTAATTGTTGAAGAAACAACAAAAGCTATACGGAATTCATTAAAAGATTGTTATATGACGTTGCCATGTTCGCATGTGCGAATTCAAAAATATCCAAATTCGGGTTCAGCTAATTTCATTACAAAAACTACCATTCAGTAATATTACTTGCCTGTTGCGATGCCGACGGGATATTTACATCAATAGAATGCAGATTTGCAGGACGAAATAGCGACGGGGGAGTTTTTAGAATTTCGACGTTTGGACGTTGGTTAGAAAGTTACAACAATTACCATCCCCAAAGGAACTACCGCATGACGACAGTGGAAATAAGTTTCCTTTAAGGAAAAATGTTATGCGGCCTTATCCGGAAAGAAACATTGTCAACAAGATGCGCATATTTAATTATAGACTAAGTCGCGGTAGGAAGAACATAGAGTGCAGTTTCGGGATGATGGTAAAAAAATTTGGAGTTTTCTCAACACCTATACGATGCCAAAAGTACGAAACAATCATTTCAAATATACAAAGTGCTTGTATCCTACATAATTTTATAAGGAAAAAGATGGCATATCATACACGACCTTTTTTCCCGATATCGAAAACCAGCAACCAGTTCAACGGAACCCAAGTACTCTGCCGGAGTTCGATAATGTAAACATAATGGAAAATTCTGCCCACAAAACTTACGACACTATTTAAGCAATTATTTTTTATTACCAAATGTTTCTTTGCCCTGGCAGTGGAATTATTGTTTATAAAAACTGTTAGACTGCTTTACTTTCCATTTAACAACATTTATTGCAATAAATTTAATTCAAATAGTTGAGAAAAAGTGAATAATAATTCATATCAAATACTTAAATGAATTGTAGAACGAAAACTATGCAAACCGATTTCAAAAACATGTTCTAAATTTTGGGAAACATTTTAAGCATGTGATTTTTTAGTCCATCTTATTTATATATATATTTATATAATTATTTTTCTAAAGCAAAACTAGGCGAAAACCGCAAAAAGGCCTTGTGCCAATACTTACTTCCCTGGGTGTACATGTATTCAAACTAGCATACTTGTAACACTGGTACTTTTTTCGTTCACTATTGTATCGTCTAATTCATGACTACTTCTATGTAGTAAGATACTTATGAGATCAGCCCACTGAAAACATACCTATTCTAACATCTGTTTATAACTAAATAATAGTATAATTATATAATAAATAATATACAAAAACGCAAGTTTACTCGTTTGTGTAAAAGTCTCTTTCATCTTCACAGTCAATTGTTTCAAATAGTACTGGAGTATAGGTTGGAGTATCATCGGGCGAAGGAGCTGGGGTGCAGACTTCTATATTTTGGCCATAAGACGTTGCTGGATCAAACAGTTCCCGCCTGACAGATTGTGCCCTTTGTTCATTTAAAAGCTCCTCTAGCAGCATCATAGATCGAATTTTAAATGTGCGCAAATTCTCGAGAGAAAGACTTCTTACGTCGGGAAGTAAGCTCATTAGAAACATTTTTTTTGGATCTTCCGAAGTTGTATTTCCCTTTTTTGTTTTAAGGTAATTTAGCACCGCCACATCGACTTCATCTCGGGCTGTTTTCTTTCTTTTCTTGGCACTAAATGTTGGTTCAAAATTGCTTTCTTTGGCTGGATGTGATTCTAGGTTGTTGCAGATCAAAGACCCTGTCTTCGTGGGGGCACAATCGCTGTAGTTGTCGTCAGCAATTGATCCATTTTCAATTTCATCCAAATATTGTTCTTCCATTTCTGATATTATAATGTTGCTGGTATTTTCAGAATGATGCACTGGTTTTACATATGGAAGAACGAATTGCATAATGTCGTGCAAATAGTAAGGCCTCTTCGCTTTAGTAGAAGATCCACTAGGAGATGGCTTGAGACTTCTTACAAAGCCATTTCGCAAGTTCTTCCACTTTTCTTTGCAATCAGGCACTGTAAGGAAGAGTGTAATAAATTTAGATCTATTTAGACATATTCTTTGTTTTTATTTATAAAAAGAAATCCAAAATCTACACACCTGACCAATTCATTTCCACACCAATTGCTGCCCAGGCTCTTTCTGTAACATCTTTCTTCGAATATTCTGCTAAATTATTTTGTATAGGCAAGGATAATTCTCAACCAATTGAACGAATTTAGTCGCGTCGACCATTTTATATTTTTTTATATGAAATAAATTCAATATATATTTATAGCAACAGAAGCACAGCACACAAGTTTGCAAACGAAAAATTGTAAACAAACATCTTCTTCTTGCTCTTTTCTAGGCGTATTTACGCCTAGCGACCAACATTGCTGTACGCCTAGCTACACGAAAATTTCATGCTTTGTCGCTTTCATGCAGCTGACGCCTCGTATGCAGCTCTCCATTCAAATACATGTGTTCGGCATCAAAGCGTACAAATTTCGCTTGCAGCGTCTAATACGCGTAGCCTCGTGTGCACATTGCCTAAGTGTGACTGAGAACGCCGACCTACTTCAACTGGACCTTGTGTTCACACAACACAACCGGTGCAGAGTTTATTACCACCCAAATAGACGCGTAGAAACGAGATTTGTCGGAAAGAACGGTTTCGGTGCTTTGCGCTATCGACTCTTCCCTAGTTTCTGGACAATTACCTGCGTATGTGCACAGCCGGCGAGGATGTTTTGTGATCACCAAATTTTTTCCACGCTCCCAAGTGGACCGTAACCGTAGACCATAACAGCAGACCGTAACAATAATATGCATATACATACACATCGTCCCGTTTGTTCGTTAATCTCGTATCTACAAGTGAGACATTTTCGGTAAAGCGAACACGGTTGCCGCACCATGCTTTCATTTGTGACCGAAATTCATCGAAAAAAAGGTCAAATTTTTGTTTTATTTTATTAGTATAAAATACAAAATTCTAGGATGTTTCCATATAAAATTTTACTAACATAGTGAAGAATTTCCTTTAATTCAAGCTGAACAAACATATATGTGCATGCAACCAAAAATGATACTATATTTGGACATAGGATAAGTCTATGTCTTCCACCAACCAAACGTTGTGAACCTAGTTTTGGTAACAAAGCTCTTGGTTTTAGCATTATGTTGTCGATTACAATAAAATAAAATGTATAGTGCAGCTAGGTTTTAGTAAGAAACGGTTCAAAATTTGCGTTCTGGTGTTGCCGAACTATGTATGTGGAAAACTCAGTAAATCATAAATGAAACTAGGCAATTTTGTTAGTGCTATTTTTATATTTACTTTTTCCCTTAACGTTTAAACTTCATATCAGAGCCCAGATTTGGTAAGTGTGAGTTTTGATCCCAGGCCTCAGAGGTTCTGCTAGCACCTACGGGAATAATTTTATACAAAACATTTCTTCCGAAATCAAATCTCTTTGCATTTGCTTCCTTCTGTCTTCGAGTTAAAATATTTCTTGTGGCAAGATACCTAGTTTTCAATTACCTTGCGTGGCTTAACACCACAATAGTCCTGGAATTCCCTGAACTCTTTGAGCTAGGTGAGAAAGATTTAAATATCAACGTGCCAAACGAGAAGTAATGCATATAATTTCTTTGTATAAATATTGAAAGTGCTAGGCTCACGACAGAGTGCTCGCTATAAGCTATGCTAGGCGCGAAGCAATTTTTATTTTCATATATTTTACATAGTATTGTATAACTGATCGAAATATATAGCCGTTATTAATATTATTATAAAACAAGAATTTTTTTTGATTAGTCGGTTATTTCATTAACAATTAACGACAAAGTGTTTGCCAACACTTTTCTCTTTAATGCCAGGCATAAATATATCCCAGGTTAAATGTTATTGTTCTCGTACATTTTATTGACTGAGCAATTTTTTATGGTGAGAGTTCCATTGAAGTAAATTCAAAATTATATGGGGGGCTAACGAAAGTGTGGCGAATTTTTGGGCAATATTGTGAATTTTTACCTGACTGAAAAAGAAAGGAAAGTACCAATCGTTGCTACTGCCTAAAAAGGATCAAAATTTAAGAAAAGGGACCAGCGGACCAAATGGGGTTGGAAGGGGCCATTTTTGGTCCAAACGGACCAAAGTGGCAACCGTGAAAGCGAAGAAAACTACCTTTCTAATTTCTCCACAGACACTGGTGAGTTTTTCAGTGATGACAGCGTTACCACTTGGGCCAGAATCGCCGATAAAAGAACTGGTAACGATATTCGGTTACTTAATGTTCTGGGTACTATTTTACCGGTAACGCTCAGAATCGGGGCGTTATTGTCAAATTTTTTTCATTTAACGAATATTTTTTCACCGTTGAATTTGCCCGTGAAAAATCTATATATATAAAAGAAAGTGGTGTTAGTTACACTATAACTGAAGAACGGATGAACCGATTTGGTTGAAAATTGATGCGAGATGTAGCTTGGAAGCAGGAGACGGACATACGATACCCTTTGTCCCGTCTGGATGGTTTTCCGGATCCGTCCGGGATCCCGTCGGGGTTATTTTGGTACTTCTTCGGGACTATGTGAGGGTTATTGGGGATTCCGCTGGGATAATTATTGGATGGTTTTCGGGATCCATCTGGACAGAATCGGTATCCTTCAGGCATCATTTATAGATAGTCTTCGGCATCCATCTGGGATCACGTCGGGGTTATTTCGGGACATTCTCGGTATCCATCAGGCATCATTTCTGGATAGTTTGCAGGATCCGTCCGGGATCCCCTCAGGTTAATTTCTGAACATTTTTGGGCTAATTCGGGATCATTTGGGGACCCTTCTTCCATCATTTCTGGACGGTTTTCGCGATCCATTCAGGGTCATTTCGGGACCATTTTGGGACTCTTCTGGCATAATTTTTTGATGATTTTCGGGATCTGGTCAGGGTCATTTCGGAAATTTTCGGGACGAAATAGGATCATTTCTGGATGGTTTTCGGGATCCGTCCGGGATCATGTCGGGACCTTTCCCGGATGGTGCTTGGGGTCCATCCGGGAGCCCGTCAGGGTCATTTCGGAACTTTCTCGAGACTTTTTTGGGATCATTTGGGTACGCCTCAGGGATCAGTTCTGTGTGGTTCTATGGATCAGTCTAGGATCACGTCGTTGTCATTTCGGGACTTTTTTGGAACTATTCTGGGACCATTTGGAGACCCTTCCGGGAGCATTTCTGGATGGTTTTCGGGATCCGTCGACGATACCGTCGGGGTCATTTCGTCGTTTTTTATGGATAATTTCGATCATTTGGGGATCCTATCAGGTTATCAGCTCATTTAGTAATTTTTTTTACTCTATTACAAAAATGATAGAGTTGGGTCGTTTCGTTCTGAACTTGTTCAATTGACCGGGTCTCTCAACTGAACAAGTGAACTAGATCTTCGATTTCGGTTCTATTTGTTCTTTTAGTTCATTTGTTCTTTTAGTTCGTTTTATCTAATGTTATTATTTCTCTCATTTCGTTCGCGAACATACATACGTAAATTCATACATACATACGCAGAAATTCACAGTGAGCACAAATGTCGATGATGCCACTTACACTAAAGATATGTGTGGTCATTTTTGTGTGTGGCACTACTACAACAATATATGTATGGACTATTTATGAAAAACATGTTTTGTAAGAAACTAATTATTACATTTATTAAACTCGAAAAGTTCATATTTACAATTTGTGTCTGTACTCTTTCTGGATCTTCCGAAATTTGTAACTTGTTTTTTTGAAGTTTTTTATACATATATATTAACTTATTTGTTAGCAA
>JARSSU010047990.1:0-64311 GCA_029619165.1 Eurosta solidaginis
TAAAAAACACACACAACTATGTTACGACATGCAAATGCATCACAGTGATGACTTGGTTTTAAAAGGGGGTTGTAAAAACGCTAATTTCTAATAATTTTTTAATTTCTTTTCTATTACTAAGTTAAATTCATTTTTCATTTACATATGTTCTGACTAAATAAATTTCTAAAGAGAAAATAAACTCCAAAAAGAAAAAACACAAGGCATTTCAAAGTGGGATTTTTCAAAATTTGCCCCTACGACCCAAAGGGAGGAACATCAGAATTCGTTTTAGAGGTATGGTTCCTTCGGCAAAGTTTCTTATTTTGATCCTAGACTATGATTTTCACAGAGCAATGGGCGATTTTTTTGCCTCCCCACAAATCGACCGGCCTACTACACATGGTACAATATACATCTATACTTGTATGTAGTTGTTGTTGTAGACCCCGGGGCTTAAGTACAGATCACTAGTCGCATCCCTACGTTCGGTTGGTACAGCACAATGTAAATGGTTACAAAGCTTCGCTTATCAGGCAACTACCTGTGGGCTGTTGGTATGATTTTTGCAGTTGTTGTTGCTGACTTCGTTGGCTTCTGCACTTTTTTTCCCCCAAACCACTATCTTAAGTATTTTAGATGCCTTGTCTGCCTGCTTTTTGTTTATTTTCATAGGTCGGCAGCGTGGAGTTAGTGTTGTTGTTGTTGTTTTCTTGTGTGCATAATCAATGGCTATATCCAAAGTCTTTTAGTCTTGGTGTTAAAGTAATTTTGTTCGTAATTTACTTAGGCACAAAAATTGCTATAAAATAAAAAAATCACTGAATTCTGTGAAGTGAGAAAATCGCTTTCACTGCATCTCATCGAAACTTAGCTGAAACAGGATTGCAGGCGTATGAATTTGAATTTGTTGGATATGCACGAGTAAGTGCAAATGCATCCAAGAGGCCAATTAAGCTATGATTTATGTATTAGTATTTTATTTGGTGTACAAGTCCATAGCTGTGATTACTCGTCGCTCTCGCTAACCGATTACATTTTTTTACAACAACCATGAAAAATAGCTTTGGGCCTACGGTTTGAGGAAACGATTTGCTAGATTGCTGTCCCTTAATGTGATAGTTATATAGCTTATCGCCCTCTACTATTAGACCTTGCCATTTACTTGACAGCTATGCAGTTGTCGGATTTTCGGTGGGACAGAGATTTCGTCAACTACTGTAGGTTAAGTGCGTCCATAAGATTTTTGAATATTAGTCTGCGTCCGGAGAAGAAAAACGATTTTAGGATTCCACATGCGAGCACTTTGCCGTTTGATATACAACTATTAATAAGTGAATGCAATGCTAAAAAAAGTTATGTTTGGCTCCACAGCCCGAAGGTTCAAGCCTCTCGACGACACCTGATCTAACACGTTTTTGGGTAATCGACTTCGCAGGTGCCCCCAACATATAAGTACTAAATATCAACTATCTACAGTCGGTTCAAACAGTTTAATTACTCCCACGGTAGAAAAGCGGAAATCTCACTTTTCCTCTTTTTCTCTTCTCCTTATCTTTCTCCCTCTCGCCATCTTTCTTCTCCTCCGTCTTCTTCTCACTTTCTGTTTATATCGCCAACTTCCTCTCACTCTGATTTCTTTGGAAAAACTGTGGGTAGTTTTAAACGGATGGGCTTCGAATAAGTGTTCTTTGGTCTACCACCAGCCGTTGATCCAACTTACTCGATTGCTTAAGGCCCTGAAGGCGCTGACTGTTTACTCCATTAGTCGTTAAAAGGAGCATAGACTTACTTTATAACATCGAAGGAATTGTCCGCCGAGCAGGCACTAAATGCTACATAAACAATGTAAGAGCTGACTGTAGCATCAAACATTAAGATTTAATCCATAGCCGGATATCTTATTTCCATGAGCGGGTTTCTACGTCAACTTACTTATATTTTATATAACTAGACGATTTTAGCCGTTTCAATTAGAAGCATCAAGAGATATTAAGTCTTCCTATATCCTTCCTCTGCTGCCGAATATGGGTGAATATCAAAAAAATTGTGTGGATCCATCCTGAGCATCGGGAGATGACTTTATTCTCACTTGCCTACTCTATCCAAACAAGAGTTTTGTTTATGCCCGTCCCTAGATGGAAGAAGTCTTTCACAGTTACAAACTGTATCTTTCAATAGTGGCTTGGCGGTCAACGCAAGAATGGGCAGGCTCCTTCGGCGATGATATCAGGTACATTGTCTAGCCACGTTCGTTCGAAGACTGGCCTCATTTTTGTTTTAATACCATCAATTGTCAACTCAATTTTATCCAATCATTACAAACAGAGAGAAGCAGCTGCTATAGTAATATAGCCGCGTTATCCAAAGCGAGCCAAAGACTAAATTACTATTAATTGGCGATAAACGTTTAAAAAGTTATGGCCATCTAACAAGGCCGCACCAGTCGATTCTTCTGTCGTACTATGTGTTCACACCTAGGGAGTTGAATCGCTTTTCTTGCAGTGAGTGGCGCACCGTTCTGCTTCGAGAATACTTCGTTTTAGACGGAGCATCATTTTTCTAGTATGCATAACACGACCTAGCTAACGGAGCGCTTCTTTTGGATTCGCCTGACTATGTTGGGTCTGCATAAGAATAATACTCGCCTCGATAAATTTAAGTGTGCTCTTAGGCCGTATCTTGAATGGCTGGTTTTTCAGAGGTGTCACATTGTCACACAATAAGGAATATGGAAATATACTGCTGACGTCAATGAGATGATGACAGATCTGATAACTATACTCATGGCATGCGGCATGAGTATCTGGGCGCGTGTAATAGAGAAAACTCGCGGAACTGGGTTCCCAAGATCAATATTTATCTATGTAAACCAAGAATTAGGTAGGCTTATTGCGCAAAAAGAGAGGGCTGGTGTAAAAATATATAGCGGCAAAGGCTTTACAGTAACGATGATCCAACAAATCCAGAGGGTTATGATTTACTGATGGAAAAAAAAACAGCTTTTGATTATCAGAACTTTGTCTTAAACAGCTCTGGCTTACCCTGAAACGTGTGGACAAACATAAAATACTCCCAGCCGTACGGACAAGCCCGAACAGACATTGTTCGAACGTTCTCTATGTTTACCTCATACATGTTAAATTCCCAATTAGAATTAATAATGAGCATTGGTGTATATTCTTAATTCATTAAACAATTAGAAATAGTTACCTAATTCCCATTCGCCTCCAATTGAAATTTTTTTTCTAATGGTTAAATCTATTGCATTTAGGCTGCATTAGCAAAAAAGTGGTTTACCTTTACAATTAGAAATCTAATTGATCTTCTGCTAAGCAATGAGATATTAAATGAGATCGGAATTAGAATCAATTATTTTTATATTTATACATCATTATTCGTTCACTTCAATCATTGCTTTGAAAAAAAATTATCTTACACTAATGGCAAACCCTAATTGCAATAGATTACCATTAGAAAAAAAATTATCAATTATCTAATGGGAATAGTGAACTATTTCTAATTGTTTAAATAATTAGAGAATCACAAATAAAGGTTAATTAGCAATCATAAATTATCTAATCATTACTTAACACTACATCTACCTCGCCTCTGTCAGTCTAACTTATACTCTCTTATTTCCTCTCCAGTATGCATTTTTTTAGTTTACATCGGCCGGTCATTGTCGCAGTCTTCTTTCATCTTCGCAAATCTTTTTATCCAAATATAACTATCACTGTCACTATTAATCTGAACATATCTTAATCTCCTGTTGCCTCATGTTACTACTCGTCGGAAGCATTATCCTGATTCCTACGTTTGACTCTACTCTCATCTCTTCTAGTTCCCTTACTGCACTTCACTTCAACTTACCATCTATCTTTTCCTCTGTTTCTGGCATCTCTTTCCTTCATGTCCCCATTGTCCGGAGTGGATATATGTATATCGAGTTTGGCTTTTATCAGCACATTACATACTAAGGTAGTAAACAAGTAGCAAAATGGTACCAACAAGTCTCACTCCTCTATTATACTAACCGGAACATGATTCAATCATGACCGGAACATGAGGGCATCGAAAATTTTTGTGCTTGTACTACTGACTCACCTGTATGGTTTTATTGCGTCATGAACCTGTTCAAGAATTAAAACAGCTATCTTCGCTCTAACTCCCAAAATAATATCTTAAAATTGCACACCACCACAACCCCCCCAACAACCAACAAAACACACCCCAAACCCACACCAACAACACAACAACAAAAAAAAAACCCCCAAAACACCAAACAACAAAAAAAAAAAACCAACAAAAAACCTAACTGTAAAGTTAATATACATAAACTACGGAAAATCTGCTAGCTAAAACATATGAAGAATGGGGGGCATAAAAAAACCTAAACTTAAATTTTAACAAAACAAAAATAACGGAATATCTGGCGTGACGCCATAAAAATAAATTCAGAATACTAGAGAAAAGACGTGCGATATTTACAATAATAATATAAAATGATCTGGCAAAACACAAATAATCGCATGAAACCGGTTAAGAGGCTAAAATGGCATTCACCGCAACAAGGAGTATCAAAATCAAAAAAAAAAAAGTTGAATACTCTCTTCATCTTCTTAAGTTTATATACCCACTTAGTTTTGTTTTATCCAAACCTAAAGTTAATAAGGTACACATTTATTCATTATTATTATTTATTTCTTTTATGATTTCCACAAGGTAAGACCAACTTTCGATAATTCTTCCATGTACTTGTTTTCATCATCGTCAGTAGCCGTACCATCATTAGCCGTCTACCCTGTAAGAACAAAATATGCCTTATAATCAATGATAATTGACCTGACATATAGCAGGATCAGTCTTAAAGTGAAAAGAAATTTTAAAATTAGATCCCTCAAATCTGTGGTTCATAGTAAATTTCAAACCTGAATATGTAATCTCTGAGCACCAATTAAATTCAACTTTAATGGGTAAATGAATGTGTCGATACCGGTTGGAGGAATACCCTTTCGGTACTGATAGCATCGGCTCCTCTAAAATTTTTTGATCGCTTAAAAAGAAAAATGCAAATACATTTTATTATTTAATTTAATATTTGCTGCTTCGCGGAGATTAAAACACTTACATAGCTTGAAACTGTGTGTGCTGTATGAGCCATATTTGTTAAAAAAAAATATTTCACTCGATAGTTAAATAAAAATAATAAAATATGATAATCAGAAAATATACATATATATGAGATTTGCTAATTTAGAAATAATTTAATAATAAATTCTTTGACATGAAACTCGAGGCAAATTTGTTGCGCTTACAAACCCAAGCGGGTTAGGGGCATGCATGGCGGAACGATACAAGGTGGCAGCACGGGACAGCTGATTATAATCTTTTTTATTTGATTTGATATATCAACTTCCGGCGCAGTACGATTTTGACATTTGTCCATCGAATTTACAAAAACAAAGTACATGGAATTTTTATGTTTGTAGGTATGTCACCAATCTGTATCAATATGTATCGTTCCGCTCATGGTGGAATAACCAGGTGAAGTACCCGTCAATTGTCTCGCTCTAAATTCTCTCTTTGTTCTGTCATTCGGCTATATGAAAAATTTTCACCAATGTTGTCCCCGAAAAAATGTTGCTTTTTGCATTTTTCAGCAGTAATATATGCCACTTTTAGTACTTTTTTCACATAAACTATTAGGTGAATATGGATGAGGACCTTTACTGGATTTAATTACAGAAATTCATCAGTTAGGGTATCTTTGGTATTCTCCTCCATAAGTAAGGCCGTGCTAAACTAATACTTCCATATTTTTGATATTATCATTATATGTGACCCGGTATATGAAAAGGTGGCTTATGACACAAAAAAATTTTTTTCACTTTTTTTCTGGTTTCGATAGTTTTCGAAACGCTCTTTCACGTCATGAAAACTAAAAAGTCCTAACTTGCTTAGAAGTGTATTAAAAATGTAGAGAAAGAAGAGCACAAATAAAAGACGATGAAGCCTTTGATTCCTTTGATGCCACTTTGGTCGCTGGTAAAGCATCCTCAGATTTTTTTGATAGCATTTTTTTCGATGGCAATGGAGCTAAAATATCGGTCAGAAACTGGTTTGTGCTTTGCCTTTTGGGCATGACTGTTCATAATGCAAAAGAAACACTACTAAGAATCTTAAGAAATGCATTGTTTATCTTTAACAGCTATTTCTCGCAATTTTCTGTTTTGAGTCATAAGCCACCTTTCATAGACCGGGTCACATATACATATGTTTAATTTGTTCCCAAAAAAATTGGAAAAAGGAATTTTTTAAAACAAACTTTTTGCATTCTCGTCATATTCAATCAAGGATTTTCCCCCTGTACAGTACTAGTGAAGACTTTCGAAGAATGTTTTCTCATTCCTAAAAGAACCCCAAAATTGTCGTATTATACCTTATTTTGAAAAAACTTCGGCCTAAACAGTGGTATTCTAAATATACAAAAAATTGTAACTCACTGTTGCTGTTTGGCCCTTAAAATCAGAACACTAAGATGAGAGGGAAGCACTGCTACAACAACAACAGGAATGTTACACTTAAGGATTGTAATTTAGAAAATATGAATCCAGCTGGCTTTGGATCAGCATCTTATCGTTCTAGGCCGAATGCCCACTGGGCTAGTCTATTCCCTGATATATTTTGGTAAATAATAACTTGGTAACATTAGTAATACATCATGAATTCAACTGTCAAGAATGCTTGGGGGATCTTCCGATTAAGTTTTTTGTTATATATTAGAAGAGCATATTTTTTAATCCCGACTCTCAACGAGAAATCAATAAAGCAGATGAACATGTCAATGAATTTTAAGGGACGGAAATACATTTAAGACTATCACGATCACTTCCAAGTGTGACTGTAAAACTTTTCATCGAACCCGAAACCCATTTCAATTCCCGTAAAGACAGAAAAGTACAACTAAATAACTGGGGTACATATGTATGTACTTTATATGAATAACACATGTTCGTTTATGTCCGGTTTTTCAATGAAAGTTTCAACTGATCAACTGATAGATGAGTTAAAGTGGCCAAATAGAATTGTTTATTTTTATTCGATCCTTTGTATGCAATTTTGCACTGATATATTGAAAACAGCAATTTCTGTAATGGCTTTCGTAGCAAGGTATTTATTTTTCTACTCCTATTTCTTCAAAGCGGGTAAACATTTTACCCTCTTCTGACCGTCGAAAATACATCACTACCGTTTCAGATAGCGTACATCTTCTGTCTTTTTTTTATTTACTTCACCTGGTGATTCCACCATGCGTTCCGCCATGGGGAGCATGATACAAAAAATGGATGTAGTTCCATTTAGTGTGACGTTAGCCACTTGACTTTTGCGGGGACAAAGACAATTTCACCAAAAACAAGCTACCAGATTGAAAAATGTTACGAATTTTTCTAATTTTGTGTGATTTCATATCAACGAATACGACTAAATTACATTAATAGTTATTTTAAATAAAAAAGAAAAACAATGAGCTCCATGCCTTGGAAATATTTTAATACGAATTATCAGCCTTGTAAAGAAGGTTTTTAATAAGTTTTTCGAGCTCCCGAAAATTGTTTTGGTGGAAGAAACATGGAACGAAGTATGCAAAGCAACGGAATATAGGCCGTACGTTTGCTCAGAACATTTTGACAAAACATACACGTTTGTCAATTGCTCTCTCAAAGGAGGTCCTTATAAACCGACACCACAATTTCTTGATAAATTGGCTACAGGTCCACATTTTTTATTTTTTTATTTATTTCATAATTCAAGCGTTGCGCTTTAGGAGGGAATTGTTAAACCATTTTTATGGAGAACATTACCCTGTAGCTTTGCAGGTTAGCCACTAGTTATGACAGTGTTTTTGCCCATTGTACCAGGGGTCACCTTGGGGCAACCCCGCCTATACACATTCTGTGCCCCTTTAGCATTGACATAGATGTGCAAACTTTGGATGACACTTTTTCTCAACATGCTTTTGGAAATATTCACTGTAGGGGCATAATAATAGGGCCGTGCTAGAACAACAGGATTTTTCGTGTATTTTTTTCAGTCTAGGGGTCAAGCTGCCATAATGATATGAGTCATTAACAAATGTATGAATCATTATCCACCATTTTTCAATAAAATGGCATGTTTTACATAAATCGTGCCAAAGCATATTATTATTGTCTCAGATGAGCATTGCGTGTTCATCCTAAAGGAAATTTCCATCCCGAAAAACCACAATTTCGCCTTAAACAGTAACGGTATGGCAACGCTAAATACGTAAAAAAATTTTGAGTGGAACTACCTTCTCTTTGTATCATGGGTTAGGGGTTGTGTAGCGCCATGACTCAATTACTAGAGGTTTGTTCTCTAATGATGACAGAGCTGTGGCACTCCCTATTTAAAAATTTGGATGGGTTGCTTTTACGAGTAAGGAAAACGGGGAATAATTCAATCCCCTTCAGCGAAAAGTGTATTATAAAAGTACCTTTAGTTGTTTATTAGTAGTGATAATAAATTTGTAAATGCCAACAGGCTAAGGGGGAAATAATTCATTTTCTACTAAATGTTTCGTGAATTGATAAAGAGCTATGTTGGTTTGGTCATTCTTTCAGAATTTGTTTGAAGAATTCCGTACGCCAGAATTTTATTCAAAAAAACTATCTCAAAATTTGTTTCAAAAACTCCCAATCTGAGCATCATTTTGACATAAGAAGCAGTTAATGAAAAACATTCTGAGATAAGGCGTTCTTCAACCTAATTCTGATATATTGTGTTTTTGTGACAAATACTGAAATGGAAAATTTTTGAAAAATATTTTGGGAGAGGACGATTTCGAACTGGCAGCCGACATGGGGTGATACTCTACCCAGCAGCCGCAATGAACTGACGAAAAAAATAAAGAAATTGGCTTATTGTCTTAGAAATTTATATTCCGGCCTTGAATTTGACAGAAGAATTAAGCTTTTGTGCGGTCCTGCTACACTGGGGGTATTTACCTTTTTATTCTGAAATTTAGAAAGCTCTTTTCTGTTATTTATTCATGGCAGTGTTCTGAATAAACCCTTAATTAAGAAAATTCGTAACACGTTCGTTTGATACTACCTCACGGGGTCCGAATACCCCAAATAAGTATATACACAATATTCCAGATATTAAACGATTCCACAAGTTCTTTATTAGAGACGATATTCCGAACATACGGAATAAATAAGTTAACATGCTTAATGAGTACATTTCGTTATCGCATCTCCATTATTTACTAAAGCGCCAATACACGACACGAACATTTCCGCGAACATTCCGCAATCTTGTTCGCAGCTTTGGCCATACACCATACGAATTTTTGGCCGAACATTAGAAATTTTTTATTGTCCATTTTACTTTTCCGCGCACGTCTGTTCCGTTCAGAAATTACTACGATTATGAGCTATTTCGCCATACACGCACGAATATTTTGATTTTTGGCGAAAATTTGCGCGAACTGGCAAACACCACCATACACGACAGAAAAGGTCGCAGAAACATGACATAACGGGAATGTTCGCGGAAATGTTCGTGTTGTGTATTTGGCGCTTAATGAAATTTTTACGTGAATCGATTTACTAGTCGAGTTTTTGATGTTGACCGATGAATTTTAAATTGGTTTAAGTTTCGTGTGTCTCATAGGATTATGGAAGTGCATGACTCCTTGCTGTCCGTACTTTTCAGAAAATTGTTTAACCACATCATGGCATAGTTAATAAATTCATCATAAAAAAAAAGGTTCTAAGCAATTATGCAGCTTAGTATTTACCGGGTATTTGTGAACTGATTTCTTCCTATTTCTACTACTAACATTTTTCGAAAAATCGCAAAGAAACAACACAGTTAACGGATGTCAATTCGACTTGTGAGGAAAATGGCTGCAATTGTTAAAAAAAATTGTCAGCCGAACAAACCTATTATGATTGAATAGTGGTGTAGCGCAACCCTTTCAGGGGTTGCCATCGCAATTTATAGCTTCTCCAACCCAATTGTCAACCTCATCTAGCCGTGGCGAATCCTGCTTCTTTAACAGCCGAGGCTCTGGTGACCCCAAGTTCTTTATGGATCTAGAGGGTGGGAAGGCGGTATGGCCTAGGAAGTTCTATGTGGTCATACTAAATCGTTCTAGAGATGGTCGGGCTAGTACCTTAATGGTGCTTGTGGTCGGAACGTACCGGATCTGTATCCTGCAAAGGACCATCAACATCGATAATACTCCCCAAAACCTTCGGGGAGTATCCTTAACCTTCGGGGAGTATCCTTATCGCTACAAAGATAACAGAGATATTTGTTTAAAAAAAGTGCCTTTGCTAAAAAGCTAACGACTATAAATTTCGGTTACAGCTATATTGCACATTCATTTGAGCATACGTATCTGCAACATCAATAAATAAAAAGAAAATTATCAAATCGAAAATCATAGTAGTTAAATAGTTTATGCCAAATGACAAGCAAACTGCAATCGGCAGCAAATTGTCAACATAAATGTAACAAAACTATACAAAGATCATCAACATAAACATCAGCACTAGACAAATGGTCATTACCTCAAGTGCATTGAGCTGCGGAGGACCACTGTCTGCTACACCACAACCATAAATGCCAAAACAACTGCATAACTTTACGTCAAGTATGTGTGATTTTCCTCAAATGTCGATGTGGCAGTGAAAACTTCAGTTTGTTGGCCAATTGCTGAACTTGCGAAGTACCGCTGCGACTTCCATTGAGCTACTCTTTTGTATTGGTGGCAATGCAGGAGCTTTGGTGTTGTTTGAGTTTAGTCATTTGTTTGGGTTACTTTGTCGTTTCTGTCGTTTGTTGCTTGGAAGTTATCACATGGAAACTGGTGTACTTACGCATTTGGTTTATATGTTACAATAACTATTGCTTTTCACTCGGTGTACATATGTATGTTATGTATCAGTTGCGTAGTGAGGTTTTCTTGCGCCCGGTGTAAAATATTTTTCAAAATTTTTCGTTTAAAAATTTTTCCTTTTCCACACTCAATGATGTTAGGTCACTTAGGCGACCTTGCCCCCATATGTCAAAATTAGTTTTAATTTGCTGAATGAACGTTCGCAGCTAGCAATTGATATTAAGATAGTCAAGAGTATTTGAAGTGGCACTCGCAAATTTGGAAAACATCTTTTCCGTTCGAGATTATGACAGTAAGTAATTCTAACGGAGGTTTGGTTCAATTTCTTTTCTACTGCGAAGTAATATTTTGTAGTCACATATTTCGATAAAAAGCTCTGCTCCATCGAAATCTGTATTATAAAATTCACCCAAGTTCTTACAATTTATTTCTAAGTCGTTATTATCCTTGTTTAACAAATTTCCCACGTCTAAGGGAAATCAAAATTTAAAATCAACGTCATCTTAGTCGTGTAAATCTTGTACGTATTTCTTGTTGGCGACGATCGAGAACACTTTTCATAACGCGAGAAATTTCACATTCTGCGGAAAGACCAACATCTCTAGCCACTTCTCCAGCATTATGCGCCTTCTTAGCACGTTTTGCTATATCTACATCCCATTTTCCACAAAGAGACTTCGCTTTTTCTAGTGCTTCTTCACAGAGAGTGTCTCGAATTTCGGATAGTTCAGTCGCTAATGATTTAATACGCTTCTCTCAAAATCATCCCCGGATTTTGTAATCTAAGCTGCACACGATCAATCCTCCTTAAGATTTTATACCAGAAATTAACTAATGTTATGAAACTAAAATTTATTATATAAATATAGTTGGTAAAAAGGAATAGAAGTAGCAAATTTGCCAGTCAAACAAACCACCGCTGTATAGCTAAATGGTTAGCGCTGCATGCCTAAAGCGTACTGATGATGAAGGCTTAGCACCCTTCGAAATGGATCTATCTGCGCAGCTATGGCAGGTTGTCTGAAAAATTTTTCTACTTACTATTCCAAAAACAAAATACAATTTTTCAAATTTAGAAAAATTAAAAATAACAATAATTATCATTAGAAAAAAATTATTGTTCTGGCCTTGAGCTCGATTCGAACCTTAAAATTTAGTATATTTTGCAACAGAACTATAGCTTCGCTTCTGGTGTCACTTTTGGTGTTAGTGTTCTCAGCTAATTGTTATAAATGTTCTACTACATTCTCGACGATATCAGTACCCGCTTTTATTCTAGCGCTCCATCATGTTTAAGATTCACGTTTGACTGTTTTTGTTAAAGTATTTTTTAATAATTCCCAGCGTAACGTTGAACGTGAGAAAAAAAGATATTTGCTTTCAATTATTCCACAATTTGTGTTCCGGATATATGCATGCATTTTTTAGTATAGACAATTTTTTCCAGAAATCAATATTTTCCAGAAATCAGTTATGATAAAAATACCGATTATGCAGGAAGTTCTGCTTTGCGGACCATTTCGCGCTCCCCTGTGAGTAGCGCCCGGTTCAGATGCCCCTTGCCCCTACCCCCCTCATTTCGCCGCTGGTTTTTAAGTACATATATAGATTTTCCTTGTTGTCCGTTATGAAGGTCGTCATTGCCCAATTATGGCATACCTGCATCCGTTACTTTGTTTATTATTCGTAGTAGAGAATTCCTATTTATTTTCTTACTTACATATATGGTTAGTTTATTATGATATGTTTCTTGTACTCTTTGAGCTCACCTTTGCAAAAGCGAACGTGTTTGCTGAAGATCCGTTCAAGTTAGTCGTTGCTATTAAATTAATGAAAATGTTGATGAAAAGCATTAGAAACTGACATTTGCTGCAATTTTAAAAAATTGAAAGCTTTAAAAAGAGATGACCACAATATTTAAATAATAATAAAAGTGATAATAATAGTGAAAAGGCTGATGCATGGCTCCTGACAACGTCAAATAAGGCGACTCTGGAGTCATTCGAAAAAAGTTCTTCGAACTAAGAACCTCTACCGAATATTGGGCTGCGGCGTCGCTGGCTAGGTCATGTTATGCGAATAAATATGATGCGCTTGCTAGAAGGTATCCTTATCGGAACCCGCCTATAGAAGCAGAGGGAGATGGCAGCCACCGCACGCTGCTGGAAGGAGCAGGTGCAAAATGATTGAAAATCTCGTGGTATTTACCAACTGGTGCCAGTCAGCCCAATGCAGAAGTGACGGCCATAGCAGTAAATGGCTAAGCGCCAACTTAGTAATTAACTAGCTATAATACCAGAATGGGGTGTATGTATCATTATGCCCTAAGTACCTACTAAGATTAGGGTCATCATGTCATAATTAAGCTGACTCATACAATTGCTTGCCGGCAAACCATTACTGACACACAAAAGGAGTAAGCAAATTTTTTCATCCCCTCCCACCCGTCAAATGCAGGCAGTAGAGTTCAATCCCTACAGAGAACATGAATTAGCCCTATCTAAAGAGAAGCGTTCAACTGGTTAGTTTTGACCTTGCTTAGCTTTCATCTGGCTTAGCTTTGACCTAGCTTCTGTAATAGTTTAAATTCGCACCTCTCCAAACTAAATAAATACGTCCTCAATGTGAGTGTAGCACAGTATCCCTGCTGTATTTGGAAGGTCTAATTTCTTAGCCCCTCGGAAACGGTAGGTTAATACGAGTTCCAAATTGCTGCACGTAGACTCGACAGTTTCTCACACCCCAGTGTCCGGATCATGACTATTATGTTTATATAAATAAATATTATTACATAAGTTGTACTTCTGTAATGGCTTTATACAATTTTTGACTGGCGGCTTCACCCGCACTGAGAAAATAAGCTGACCATTTACCAATTTCATATGCGGAAGATAAAATTGACCTTTAACTAATCCATCCATCATTAACTGTTTTGTTTGGAAAAATTACGCTCAAAACGCTAAGCAACTGCAGTTAAAAAGTAGTCATATCGTCGACATCACAGCCAAGTCACCTCGTCACATCACCCGTTCAAGTTAGTCACAGCTCTCCCATTTCTTTATTTCAATTTCGGCTGCTTGGTCGAAAACGCCTTCTCCCAGAATTTGTTTCACGTTCCATCTAGAGATTTTGTTGGTCATTTTTGAAAAGATGTCTTAGGTAGAGCGTCATTTAAACAAACGATGATAGGTATTTTTAATAAACATGTTTGTGTGCTTAGCTGGACCTATACCATGATCGAGTTGTGAAATTCGATGAGGTATAGAAATGAAAGCAAGCGCTCACTTCAGTTTCTAGTACCGCTTTGCAAATGATACCCATGCTGTTAAACATATTTTAGGCCCGTCCGGCAATATCTTTGGTTTTTATTCCCAAAACCGGTACTACGGTACTACCAATTCCTTTTGTGTAAAACGCATATTTTATAAACATAATTTTGGCTACCTGAATCCACGTCTTGGTCGATATCTGAGCAACTCGTTGAGAATATGAAATGAAGTCGAGAGGATGTACTAAAACTTCTATAAGCACCAATCGCTAGATAACCATACTACATAAGTAGATTTAATCTTGAGATGCAGTTGCCTAAAATAAAAATTATCCAATCCATTTCTGAAATATTTAAGAAATAAAAAAAGTTTTTACGCACAGCGTTGCTTCGAACGATTGCAAATTCGGTGATGTACAGAAAAGAAATATAATTGTGTGAGTAGTAAATCAACTTCCCTTCGTTTACTTGTCTAACGAATTTGGTATAACTTCAACACACACGGACGAGTACAATAGCCGTGGGCTGAAAACTCGCGCAACCACGGCTTGCTAGTTTATAATTTAGGTAAGATATTTTCTATCGAATTAGCTCGGTCTTAGTTCTTATTACGTTCCTTCTATTTGCACATTTTTAATCTTGATCTGCATATCCGAACCAAATAAATACCCGAAGAAGTTTCTTTTTTAACAAATTTAATATCCCATTGTGATCCTGAGCCTTCCAATCAAAAACTTCAATTATTCAAATTATAGATCAATTGCTCTATATTACAACATATATACATATTTTTTATTACAGAGTCCGGATAAATTATATATTAAGGTAGTTGAATTAGAGCCAAAGATCACAACATTAGGCACGAATCTCGATGAGTCAATACGCTTACAGAAGGATCACGATGAGACTCTTAGGAATATACAGGTTTGTAAAGATCTAGTTAAAACAAATTTTTCACACAATTTATTTGCATTTTATATATTTTCCTGTTCTAGAATTTACCCGGCCCCGATGGACGAATTCGTACAAAAGGCGGATAAACTGCTCGCCAGCAAACGCATCAGATCCGAACTAGTCAATGCTATGGCCGATACGTTAAACATAATCTGGCAAGATATTTTACATCTGTTGAAAGATCGACAGCATATACTGCATTTGGCTACACAATTCCATGAAAAGATGGTGGCAATGCCAGCGTCGTATGGATCAGCTGGAAGTAGCTTGCATAGACACAATGTTGCCCATTGAAGTAGCGGCCGTGCAAGAGTTCCTCAATAGATTTAAACAGTTGCGCATAGATATGCTCACTGCGGTGATGGCGGCACTAAAAGATGGCAACGAGCTATTGGCGCAGCTAGAAGAGCTTGCGAATTTAGAAACATTAGATACGCGGCCCGAGCATATTAAACGTGATGCCTCACGTGCCGTTCATCAGGTTCAACAATGGTTGGAAGCGCTGCACGATCGACGTAATGCGCTGGAAAGCGCATGGCAGACGCGTAAAACACAACTGGAGCACTGTCTTACATTGGCGATGTTGGGTCGTGAGCTGGACGAATTGGAGGTAGCATTACGGCAACAGCGCGGTGAAATCGACAGTCTCTTAGTCTGGGTGAGTGTGAGCATTCAGCTAATAATACGCTCCAAAATTATCGTGAATGGAAACAGCAGGCATTGCAGTTGCGTGATCGTGCACTCAAGATAACGCGCGCCAAAGAAAAGCTGCAAGCTTCGGGTACTTTCACAGGCGACGAAGCATGTGCGCGTGCTTACAATGTGCTAAGCGCTTGTACGGAACATCTAGACCTCGTCGATCAACGTGAACATTGGCTGATACAATCGCGCGATTACTTTGCCAAAGCTGAGAATACGTTAAGTGTGCTGGAGAAACTTGAAGTGGAACTGACGAATGTACGTTTACCAGCGAATTCACCAGAGAGTTTTGCAATGTACGCAAAAGTATCGCGTGATGTACGCAATTTTACAGAGGAACCATTGCGTTTGGGTTATAGTATATTAGACGAAGTTGGCCGCACACAACCGGAAACGCAGGGTGTTAAGCGCGTACTCGATGAGATTGAGAATCGTAAAGCGTACATTGAAAGTGTTTGCTCAACAAGCAATGAAGATCATCAACGTGTGCAAAAGGCGCTCTCGGACTTTCTCACACATACAATGATTTACTCAACTGGTTAATGTCATCGGGTCAACTGTACTTGCAGCAGCACGTTGACATGGGTAGCACATTGTTACAGAGTAAACAATTTTTGTTGCAACATCATGAGCTCATGCAAGATTTGGAGGTGAGTGTGCACAATAAGAACACTGAACCAACTCATTTGATATCAATTTTTTTGTTTTCTTACAGATTAAAGGTGAGCTCATCAATTTGTTGCTCGAATCCATTAAGGCGCATCTAGAGTCATTGAGTCCACAACAGCGTTATGATGTCGACTCAAAAGCAGAAGCGCTACACAAACACTGGATTGAGTTGAAGGATTTGGTGTTGAAACGCGTTGATTGTGTTTCGTTGCTTATCGAATTCTTCGAGAAGGCGAATGAGTTAGCTAGTCAGTTGGATAATCTTGATAAGCAGCTTAATCAAACGCCAAACGAGCAGAAACTGCAGTTTTTACAAGAAATTGGAGTCACATACGAAATGATTTTGCAGATTTGAAGAGTTTGGGAATGCGATTCATCAATTTGAAAGTTTGTATATTTACCATTTTTTAGTTAACCTCTAATAATTATTTATGTATTTATATTTTATATACTAAGGTATTGCAGATACTTCTTTAAGAGCCGATATTAATTACGGCATGCATAATTTGATTGCGCATGCTATGAAGCACGGCTTTATCAGTACGGCAAGAGTTTCAAAAATAGTTTACTAACAAAAAAGTAGTTCGCTTTATGAAACAAATATATTTATTGACTTTGCCTAGAGACTTTGTCTATCTCTATTTTTTTTGTAAACACCACTGTATTTCAAAACTTGCCTGAATATCGCCATATCTCAGAAGCTGTTTTAAAAACGACATGCCTTAGCATAAATTCGAAATATATATTGTGCTGGGATAGGCTTTTTATGAAAGGTATTGTTAAATTTAAATGGCGACCACCGTGGTGTGATGGTAGCGTGCTCCGCCTACCACACCGTATGCCCTGGGTTCAACCCCGGGCAAAGCAACATCAAAATTTTAGAAATATGATTTTTCAATTAGAAGAAAATTTTTCTAAGCGGAGTCGCCCCTCGGCAGTGTTTGGCAAGCGCTCCGGGTGTATTTCTGCCATGAAAAGCTCTCAGTGAAAACTCATCTGCCTTGCAGATGCCGTTCGGAGTCGGCATAAAACATGTAGATCCCGTCCGGCCAATTTGTAGGGAAAATCAAGAGGAGCACGACGCAAATTGGAAGAGAAGCTCGGCCTTAGATCTCTTCGGAGGTTATCTCGCCTTACATATTGTTAAATTTAGCCTCTTCCTGTCCTTCCTAGTTTCCTCTTCCGAATGCAGGTGCCGATATGAATACTTTCTGAACCGGCATTTACTTACTTACTTAACAGGCACTTAACTGTTTAAACGGTTATGGCCGCCTAACAAGTCGCTTATCGTTGCGTCAACTGGCGCCAATTGGACACACCAAGGCAGTTTAAACCGGAATTTTTTAAGGCCAATAGAATCAATATCATCAGCATGCGCCAGCAACTGTACGCTCTTACAATATATTAGAGCTTACGATTTCTCTAACATGTTCGAGAAGAGATTTCTCGCTGGTTTCGCCTTCTCGCGAGATTCTCGAATCTTGAACTACTCCTAAGGCTCGTGACATTCTCGAATCTCGAAGTACTCGTAAGGCTCGCGACCTTCTCGACATTCAACATAATCGATTCATTGCTGTTTTATATAGAGCTTACGATTTCTTCGGGAGCACAAGCTAAAATGTCCGCAAAACCACAAGTAAAAAAACCCCGAAATGTATAGAATATTGCCAATGCAGTGACCGAATTGAAGTCGGGAAAATCGCGAGTATTACGAATAACTCAAGATTCTAGAATCTTGCGAGCCTTACGAGAAATTTGGGATTCGAGAATCTCGCGAACCTTACGAGTAATTCGAGAATCTCGCGCGAAGCCGTGTTCTTGATGTCTCGTTGAAAAACAAAATATTGCGAACAAAATTATATGTATAATAAATATGTATGTTTTGAGTTAAATGCCATTGAAGCAATATAATCAACAAAAAAGTCACAACTACAAGTATATAAATACCGTCCATACAGCGATTAAGTAAAAATGTCGAGAATCTCGCTAGAAGTGGAGTTCTCGATTTCACGGATCCCGCAAATTTCGCTTGTGTTCGAGAAGAAATCGTAAGCTATACAATATATTGTACCGTCGCGAGTTAGACCTGCATGATCATTACCATCATAAATAACCGCTAAGTCGTCTAAGCGATTTTGGTCATTTCTTATCAAGTCACGCCAACTTTCCCTGTTTCGCGATAACTAGCCGAAAATGGGAGCACCAAGTGAAGTCAAGTTTTCCGCCACCTGCCTGTCCAATGTCAGTGGGGATCTCCCATTTCCTTTGCTTCCAAACTGCAGTGTCGATTGAAATACTTTGGTGGTGGCAGAGTCTTCGTTCATTCGCATAACAAGAACTAGCCAGCGGTGCCTTTGGGTTTGTATTCCCCGCACTATCTTTATATCTCCGTAAAGCTTAGCTCTTCATAATATCTCCTCCGATACGCTTCATCGGCATAGTAGGCAGGATCACACATTTTTGGGAGAGCTGTTCTCAAGAACTATCTTCTCCACCATTATGTCATAGAAGTCAAATGATAGTGAGCCGCCTTGTGTGCAGCCTCGCTTGGTTTCGAATATAAACTTTCACGTGAATTTTAGTATGCTGATTCCGAGGTAATTAAAACAGCTTGCGGTATCGCCTTTCTTTGAATGGGGCAGAGAATACTTCTCGACTGGGTATCCAGCGCCTTGTTATTTATTCGCTGGGATATTCCAATTCTCACATCGTCTTAGTCGTGTGGCGGAATATATATTTCGTCATCAGCAATTGGGGGCAGAATTTTCGAGCATTTTCCCTATCAGTCAGCAAACTGAAGTTTTTCTTTTAAATAAGCGTATCTCTTCCTTCCGTAGCGTGATTTTATTATAAAATAAATAAAAATGCGGTGCGATATACCTTCAAGAAGACTTGGGCCGTGCTTCTCTTCCAATTTGCGTCAAGCCACGTTTTAGGGTTTCCTACAAATCATCTTATTATGACCCCCGAACGGGTTCTGCATGAATTTTCGCTAAGAACATTTTATGCAGAAGTACTTTTGGAGTGCTTACCAAACCGCTATCGAGAGGAGACCCGTTTTAAAAATATTCTGTCATGTAGTTGAATGTTGCTTTTGCCGGAACTTGAACCCAGAAACTTTTGGTATGGTATGTGTGAACGTTACAATCACACAATTGCGGTCGCAGTAACATTCTTCTCAAATTGTATTTTAAATAAGCAGACTTTCTTTGAGTCACCGCGTGAGCTTTCTTTGCTGCTGTGTATGTCTTGGCCTGCTACAAGGAATCGATATTCGTCGTTGTAGATTGTCCTGTTCCATAGCCCTGGCGATATGTCGTCTCTTAATCATAAAGTGACCACCGATTTGGTTAAAATGGTCCAGCAAATTTTTTATGTTATGACGGGGAGTAGTCATCCCACGTCGGCTTCATCATATCATGTTGCCTGTTGTTGTTGTTGTTTTAACGATAAAGACACTCCTCGAAGGTTTTGGGGAATGTTATTGATTGTGTTAAGCACCATTAAGATACTATCCCGACCATCCCGCCCACCCCTTAGTTCCATGAGAAACTAGGGGTCCCCAGAGCCTCGCCTGCTGAATATGTGTATGATACATTCATATTTGTTACAGGATTCCCCCGCGTAGGTGAGATTGATAATTGGGTTGGGAAGCAAACCACTTTGCAAACAGATTTGAACTTTGTACAGTTTGCAAAAATTGAAATTGGGTCAAATGTCTCTCCCACTGTCTTGTACTGACTGCTAGAGTGGAACGGGTCAATTCTTCAGTACTATCGACATTTTATTGAAATCTTTATGTGGCTTAAGGTGGCAAACAAAAGACTTCTAGCAGACATATTGCCTTCGCAGCTGCCGGCAGACTAAAAGTGCGGGTTCCTGCCTCTTTCAACTGTATCTGTCGTAGCATCTAGCGATTTTATTTCTAAAGCGGATTAATGTCAACTGAAAAACATGGCATAACTTATCCATTCGTCGGTCCATCCGTTAGCTTTTCCGGCCTAGCAGTCACTTTGAAAAAATTTTTTGCTATTACTTTCATTCAAAGTAATGTATTGTGATGAAATTCAACATACTACTTCTTCTGACCACGACCAAAACTCCTGATAAAAATAGTATACAATCACTCCCATTTTTTATAGATCAAATATTATTTCAAAATAAATAAATAATAGTCTAAATTTGTAGAAAATTAGGAAAAAAAGGCAGTAAAAATAAAAAGTTCGAAAAAACCAGTGCCGAGATTTTTTGTAGCTTCCTAATAATTTTTTCAATTAAGTGCATACAATTTTTCGAACTTTTATTTTCTTACCCCCCGGCCTTTCTTAAAAAACTCGATCTCTCAACCGGTAGTCTACATTTGTAGGCAATATAAAAAAATTATGGAACATTTAATCATATTGTTGACTTCAATTTGTCGAAAGATGATTTTTTTATGTGCTGTTCAAGGCGTTCACTTGCGTAGGCATCTTGTCGATGATGAAACGGCTTAGCCGAACTTCATAGCGCCCGAATATGTGTCTAGGAGTTTACGGGTATCCCATCTACGCCGTTCAGCCTATAAGAAGTGCGGCGGAATTTCGGTGACCAAGAACTTAACTGTTGTTTACAAGGAGTAGAAATGGAGAATAGAGTGATAGGCGGGAGAAGACAAAATCTCGTCAACCGATGGGGCGGACTTTGGGAGCAAAATTAGCAAAAATCGATGATCCGTTATAGAACGGTAGGTGAGTCCTATCAGATATGAAGAGTGAATAAGGGCATATGAAAAGAAACGTATAGCTGGCAACTTTATCAGTGTATGAACTGGGACATAAAAAGTTAGTATGTGGTGTTGATTTATCCCGTTATTCAACCCTTTTTGGTTATGAGGTATCCCCACTTAATTTTTGCCAGTCCACTTTAATAGCCATAAAACAGTATTTTTTCATAGCAACCAATCATCTGATAGACATTTTAGGTGTACAAAAACGTCTAAAATGCGAAGACCAAATATATACCCCATTTCAATATTGAAACATGATTTCGACTTTAATAAGTTTTTTCCCCAAGTATTACCGAGTAACTAAGTCTAAGTTCGGGTGAGACCGAACATTACATGATATTGTTGTTGTTTGTTTTGTGTGCTTAATAGTGTTACAAGGCTGCGCAATAATACATATACATATGGTTCTATTCCGAACTAAATTTTCTTCGAGTTATGGCTCCCGAAACATAGAAAATTGCTTAGTCATAAAAGGGGCGGTGCCGCGCTCATTTTTTTAAATTTAAAGTTTTTCCTATTTATTGTTATAAATCCACTTATACCATTGATATAAAGCTCTTTTTTGCAAAGATATAGCTTATTTTATTCGTCCACGACCCTTTTAAAAATCTTTCATATAAAAGTGGGAGTGGTCCTTAACCGATTTCGTAAATTTTTCTTCAAAGCATTCCTTATAGAAAAGGCAATCTCTCTGCCGAATTTTGTTACGATAGGTTTAACGATTTTTGATTTATTATTAATAATATTTGATTTTATCACAAGTGGTCGGTGCCACGCCCATTTTTTATCAAGAGTCTCAATATCAGTCCACACGTCAGATTTCAACATTCTAGTTGTATTATTTACTAAATAATCAGGTTTTTGTGTTTTCCAAAATGTTATATATATAAAAAGTGAGCGTGGTTATCATCCGATTTCGCTCATTTTCAATACAATTATTCTGGGTGCAGATAAACTCGTGTACCAAATTGGTGAAGATATCTCAACACCTACTCAAGTTATCGTGTTAACGGACGGACGGATGGACGGACATGGCTCATTCAAATTTTTTTCGATACTGATGGTTTTGATATATGGAAGTCTATGGCTATCACGATTCCTTTATACCTGTACAACCAATCGTTATCCAATCAGGGTTATAATACCTTGTGTACAAGTACAGCTGGGTATAAAAAACACTTCATTATTAACAGGAGGGAAAGGAAGTTTTTTCAGGATCTACGAATATTCCTTCCTAGAGATGTCCGATGGAGTCCTCATAGCATCGAACACCATTAAAGGATTACTGAAAAATACCTTTGAGCGACGCAATTCACTTATTTTATATCTTCATACAGAAAAAAGGTCTTTCCTGTAGTGAAACCCATTAATGAAACTTAAAGACATTGGAAGTGTAATCCAATATATTTCCGAAGAAAATAAGGAATTCTACGACATTATTGTTGCGTGGCCAACTTTAATCAGGTCGTATAACTCAGATTATGAAAATTAGTTCTATCATTCTGCTTCTTTAATTAGCCGTTTTTAACTTTGAAAACGCGTATTTTTTATAGAAAATAAAACTAAAGCAATAAAATGACTTTTTTGTACAAATTACTTATTTATTATTAAAAGAGCACATGTCCACAGACTAAAACGCTCAAAAAAGCTGTTTTTTGTTTTTTTTTGCAAAAATGTGGAAAATCAATTGGAAACCACACCAACTTTTATACCCAGCCTTCTGTGTGTCCTTTCGTCCTTCGGTTAACACTATACCTTGAGCAAACATTTAGATATATTCACCGAATTTAGGACATGAGCTTATTTGACTACAAATTATATTTGTGTTAAAAATGGTCGAAATCAAAAAATAACCACGGCCACTTTTTCGATATCGAAAAATGAAAGAAAAAAAACTGGGTCACTGCAGGTAATGCTCAAATATTAGTTTTTAGACTGTCAATAAAAAAGACCTTTTGTAAGTTTATACAGCGTACACGAGAGGAGATGTTCAAAATATATTGTAACGAATTTTGGGAAACTTTGATTATTTTACAGCTTCTGTTAACGTTCGAATCTCTGAACTGTCGAATAAATAACTCAAATATTTAGTTTAGCAAAACTTTCTTTATTTATACTACTTTGGGAGTGGTGCTTTACAATTATCGCGTACTTCACTAATAGCGTGTTAAAATCAAAAGCAGCATATTTCGCTTATGCAAAAATCTTGGTGCCTAATATAGTCGTAGTAATTTCTTTTCACAAGTTGTTGAATATAAACGCAATTGTAATTAATTCTAGTATGACAAGGAAATTAATTTTACTTAGGGCACATGTCGGGCATGTTATCAAAACAAGATGAATGAAAATTTATATACACTTTTAACTACATAACGCTCCCTTTAGATATACTAATTTAACTCGAAGCATTCAACATTTCAAAAATGTTATCAAATATTAAAATATTTTGCTAGCAAGATATTAGCTGCTGTTATTTCTTGATATCCTTTGTAATTAGAAAAATGTCTGTGAATTGCTAAGTTATGCGCCGTATAGAACTGATTTGACACGCAATGATTTCTTTTTGTTCCCATACAACAAAAATAAACTCAGTATCGAACTATTTTCATAGTCCATAGAACCTGGTTCAAACCTTACGCTTTGGAGTTGGCGCAATCGGAGTATGGGAAGGCTTTGCTACATATATCTCAGTTATCATTTAACCTCTGACGATGAACATTAGCATAGACCGTTTCTTACAGCGTTTTATGTGCCGACATTTTATAGAATCCGAGTTTTGTAATTGTTATGTTGCTTATTTACTTCAATATATAAATTTATAGAAGTAATATTTAAACATGCTCTTTTGAACTCATGTTAAACTGACTGTGAAAAAGGGAATTCGCTTAAATTCTAAAATCGATTTAATAAATAGCCTTTAACTTAGGGGTTTGATGATATCTCTGAACTGTCAAGTCAAGCAGGAAAAAACAAATACAATGAAAAGTCTGAAAACAAAACAAAAATATTAATTAGCATGGCAAACAGAACAAGCCGTAATTTTATTTCCTTAGTAGTCGACACTGAGTTCACCTAATTGCTTTCTCCCTGGCTCATGTACGTTTAAAAATTTCATTATGCAGCTCGTACCTACTTGAACAGTTAAAAAGCGGTCAATGTGAAAGCAAACAACACACAACGCGCTAGCCGAATAATCGAGAGCCAGTTGATTTACTACTCACACCATTACACATCTCTCCGCTAAAGCACTAAATTTGATAGGCTAATTTCCATTTTAAGCAGCTATGCTTTTTTAAAGAAAGTTACAATGCAGTGCGTCCGTAGTGTCCGAGATTAAATAAATAAATAAATGTAAGGCGCGATAACCTCCGAGATAAATAAGAATATATTTTGTGAAATGAATTCAAAGAAATATATTTATTCATGTACACTGTATTTAGTTTATACGTAATTATAAATTGCCCAGAGAAAAAGTAGGCTACATTACAGAAAAACTGCAATTTTTCACTGTAGATAAATGAAATTATCTAAAAAGTTTTGCAATCTTGTAGAAATTTAAAAAGCGCATTTGCCAGAACATGTGTTATTTTTAGGTTTGTAAATGAATAAATATTCGACCGCAGACACTGCAGCAATAAAAATCTATCTATAAATATGCACAATCCTTTGGAGTAGCCTTCAACTCCACACCATTGCACTGACGTAGCGATGGATGAATGTGTTGAAATTAAAAAGGTGAACGGAAAAAAAGTGAATTGAGCTATACTTATGCCTTCGGTAGTACAGTAGTGAACACTGAGATAGAAGTGGCAATTTTTACCAAATTTTTTCATCTAAATTCTCCTCTTTTTAACCGCTTATATTAGCTTCACTTGTATGTATGCATGTTTGTATCTATCTAGGCTAGGCGCGCAAAGAAGAGCTAGACGCATATAGCGGCAATTAGTTGTGCTTAATAGCGGAGACACGAACCTTTGTGCTACGGTGCTATCAACATCAAATATCTAAGTGGATTGCAGATACTAAAACGGCACCAATGTGGGTGTTTTTTAGTTTTTTTTTAACTCTATTTTTATTATTTGCGATTACTTAAGAAAAAGCGTCCTCGAATTTTGTTATTGCAAAAAATTCGAAAAATCGGGAAAGTTTTACGAAAGTTTCGAACGTTTTACTTAGAGTTTTTTGAAGTATGCTGTTTTGTAACAAAATCAAAATATTTTTGAAAATTTTTTACGAAGGTTGTTTCAGATTTTAATGATCTGCGCCCATCGTATGACAGAAAATATGAAATACCCTTGAGAAAAATTGTTAAAATACAACATGAATTTCGAGGGACTTATAACTTGTACTTGGTTGACTAGAATTGATTAGACTACAAAACTGTATACTCAAAAAGTTAGGAAAACTCTGAATAAAAAGTTCAAAATTGCATGAATTCTTTCAATTTTTACAATTTTTCGAAAACATTCTAAAGATTGCTTTGCATAGTTTTAATTACAAAATTCTTTCGAAATTTTCTGTTAAATCAGGAAAAAAATTGATTGACGAAATTTGATTAAAATTGCGATTTTTATTTCGTGTTTGCTGCTGTACATACATTTGTGAATTCATTTGTAAAAGACTGCATTACGATACTTTAAACATATGCAGATATTTCTTCAAACATTTTGCAAGAGATCGCTTCCTTTTTTTTAATGTATTTACTCTTTCTTCTCCATCCTATTTCTATATCATGTTGCCGAAACGAGGATCTAGAAAACTAGAGAAAAAACTCATCGTATAAATACATATTTTCGTCATAAGCTTTCCATCGACAGGGGCTGATCCCTATTACTCAAATATTTATTGCTCTAGAGAGCTACCAATGAAAGAATTTAAGTTAAACAAGCGACCGAAAATAATAAAAAAATATTTCTATGGATTTCGTACATAACTGCAAAAGGTGCGCAACAGAAAAATGTATGTGCACAACTCATGCATATGTTTGACTCATTTAAGTAACTTTTCTGTAATTTTAATGTTATAATTGACTTTGTTGACTGCTTTCATTTTTTTGTTTATTCATTATGAAGAATACATCTATATTAGGTTCCAGGGCATATGGGGAGTAGATGGGAATGAAAAAGCGAACGAACTAGCTAAAAAGGGCGCATCTCTTTAAGCTTGCTCCGTAAACGTCCCAATTAGACTGGGCTAGATTAAGCGAAGGCGAGAGGTGCACATGATCGACCAAGCGGGAAAGGCGTGGGTTCAAGCGCGGGGCTGTAAAGTGTCGAAGATTATGTGTAGGTCTTACAACCTTAGACTAACAAAGTTGCTTCTATCATTAAAAATAGAGGACTGTAGACTCATGACGGGTATTCTGACTGGGCACTGCCTTTTGACGTCACATGCCTTTAAATTAGGCTTTGGTCAGTGATAGCAGATGTTAGCAGCTATTAGGAGTGATACAGCTGTAAGATCTAGAAGCAGCAAGTGGCTTAAGTCCTAGGAAGCTTCTAGTATTTGCCAAGAGGACGAAGTTATTTTATAACATAGGTCCTGGTTTTTTGATAGGGTTTTTCAGTTTGGTCGTTAAAACAAACTTCTGGTAACACTACGGACTCAATCAGTCTATGTGAGGTCCTCATGGACCGGCCAGTTCATCTAACCTAACCTATTGTGTATGCATAACGGCCAATATCACTTGGGTGGTTAAGCACCAATTAGAAGTGTGATCCTGATGATACGAGTCCTATGACGAATTTCAATTTAGTGTATTCATTGAAACGCAACTCTGTATTGAAGTTTAGTACAAGCAACGCACTTTGTTTTTATGCACTAAATGTTTTTGTTTCTGTTTAATTTTTAATTTTTAAATTTTTTTAATCATTATAACTTGAAAAGCATGTTGGCTTCTTTTCTGACAAATGGGATGCATGCATATATTTTTCAATGAAACCATGAGCTATAATTAATGATATGGCGTAGAGATTGGTTTGTGATTACGTATATCTGATGTGTCCCAGAAAGCTGCGATGCGATATAGGGTGTATTCGAACTGCAGTTGTTGCAGCGTTGTTACGTTTTTGACAGCTCAAAAAGTTGTTCAGTTAAGTTTGAGCAACTGTGGCAACGTCGCACGTTTTTTGAATGAAATGTTGACGATCTATTGATCATCAAATCAAACGCAACATAAAACTTTTCACTACACTATTGCAGCACATTATCAGCTTGACTAACAGCAACATTCCACCAATTAAGTAACATTTAGCAATACTGCTGTTGTATTTGACAGAACGAACGCACCCATAATCAGCTATCCACTAGTCCACTTATGACTTAAAGCAACGATGTGATGAGATATGATGTGATATAATTTGAAGTGATACGGTATGACGATGTCATGTCATGCTTAGTCGTGAATTCAGTAGTGACATGTATGTATAATTTATTAAGTAGATTCGATGTTGCATATAGCTACTACTGACGATGTCATAACCACCTATGACTTGAAGCTATGGTGTGATGTGATGTAGTACGATGTGATGTTACAATGTCATTAGATACGATATCGCACGGTTTCATATGTATCTATGAATGCATATGCTAACAAAAAAATTTTAAGTTAGAACGTTAGTCTCATCACCAAATTCTTGAATTCATTACGGACCTATATGTACATAATTTGTTCAATAATATCTCACCTAGGGCTTGAAGGAAAAGGAAAAAAATCCTCCTATAAGTCCGCGTTTCACCACATTTTTGTTTAGAGATTTTTTGTATTATACCAATTTAACAAACATACCAACCCCCATATGTATAAAAAATAAATGATGGTTTTAGAGCTCTTAAAATTTCATTTTGCATGGAAATTTCATTTAAAAACCTTTATAACCGCTTGTATTTTTTGATAATTTATGAAATAAACAATCGATATCATAATACTACGAAAAGTATATGCGATGAGGTTATTCCCAACGTTGATCAAAAATAAAATACCCCCCTCAAAACAGCATTTCAGCAGTGACCGCTTAAAGAATGTGAGACTATCTGATTTAAGGGCTATCGCAGTATTTTCAGTGGTAATATGTTATGTAATGCAGGTCTGAAAATGCATTTTAAGTTTAGGCCTCATGTCGTAACCTTCGCTAGTGGTGCTTTTCAATAACTGGGAGATCATGTGTTACTGCTATGTATGCCGTCACCAAAAGTCACATCATTTATTTGCACCGATATGCTAACGAAAGTAATATAAATAATATGAAAAATGTTATCAAGGTGATATATACGACAGGAACATCTTCGTTGTGCTAACCGGAGCCATATGGTAACACTAACGGAATTTAAGTCGTTTTCTCCACCCGATACTTCCAGATGAGTTGGGGCCATCCTATTCCTCTGCTTCTATATTTGAAATGCCCTCTTGCCCGTAGCATCATCATTCATTCGTATAATATGGTGTAGCCAGCATAAGCGCTGTATTAAATTCGCTGCACTATAATGATATCTGCGCAAATCTAGTACGATCATCACAAAATATTTTTCGGTACTCGCCGTCACTAACGCGCAGAGGACCAAACATCTTTTGAAGAACTTTTCCCTCGGTGACTCCCAGCTATAAAAAATAGACATATATCAATTCCCCTGTGCTTTGCATATTCCCTTCCGATCTCAAATCCACTGAATATTTATTTGTTTGGTGTTTATTTATTAATCAAATTGTTTTCAAAAGCACTTTTCTTTTATTATCTATCATACCACAAACTCCATAAAGTAGTAATTGGGGTGCGATCTGGGCAACATAAATACGCATCCCCATAACAAATACATTGCAGATATAATAAAGTGTTTAGTATGTTTAAAAAAATTAGAGTGCATTTTTACCCCTAACATAATTTTTAATTTTCTCTAATCTAATTTGTAAAGTATCTACAAACGTATGTGTGCACATTGTACATGTATGTAAATATATTTGAAACACTTAAGTTTTGCCTTTGCGATCGCTTCAACTCCCAGCTGAGTACTTGTAACTAAAAATGTAGTGGCCTCCCTTTTGCCTTCTTTGTGGAGCTGTTATTTTAGAAATGGCACGCGCTTTCAACGGTTTCGAGATCGTGCTTTTGTTTTTGATTTTTATTTTATGTATATATAGTTACAAAAACAAACAAATAACACACAACATGCCTACATCGCTTTTCTACATACAGTTACTGTGAGTCAAAATGATCCAAGTCCTTGGAACTAACTTGTTTAACTTCAAAAGCGGTTTAAAGTTGTATTATACTTACATTAAATTCAACTCTTTCTTGTTGTAACTTTTAGTTGTAATCTAAGATCCGACTAAACAAGGACATCTGTTTAATCGATTTAAATACACTTTGTATGCAATATTTTATGTACAAATGTTGTAGGGAGTGGGATGCCTAGAAATATCGTTGTGAATATCTTTTTTTATTAATTTCATTTCGCAGGCCAAAATTAGAAACACTTGCGAAACACTAATTAAAAATGTGCCTGCCAGTATATTTCCAGTCAACCCACCCGCAAAATATATATTTCTCACTTGAATTTCGTACTGCATTAGATTTCTTTATACCCTAGTAAACAAATGTTAGTATTTGTTTAGAAAAAAAGGTGTCAAAAGAATGAAATGCATGAAAATTGTTTGGGAGTAATGGCTTCTAAATTATTCTTGATATGTAGAAGTAAAAGTCTACATGCAGTTCCGAAAATGGTCCCGAAAAATAAGTGATATGTAGGCGAAAAAGTCCTGAAGTGGTCCCGAAAGCAAATACGAAAAAGTTCAAATGCAGGCGTCAAAAAGTCGCTAGCTATGTTCTAAATAACCGTTAAATAGTGGCGAAATTGTCTGGAAATGTCCCGTAATGAGCCCGAACACAACCCCGAAAATCTATGGGTAAATATGTACTTTCAAAAGAACCCACAAAGTTTAAAAAAATCCTCAAACCAGTCTTCACGGGATATTTCGGAAGTTATCGTAAAATATTCCCTGCATTGTCCCGAAAAAGCCTTCAGGTAATGTCGAAATTATCCTGGAATATTTGAAAATGCTTCACATATATTCTCTAAATAGTTTCAGCTAAACTTATCCAAAACTGTTTGAAATTCCTAAATGTCCGAACTGATCCTTTAAGAGTTCTGACATGATTCCGGAAAGATTCTCAACGAATTCCTTAGAAGACTTATAAATAATATCAATAACCTCTTCATTTTCTTAAAATCGTCCCGCACATCATCATAAATTACACCTACCAAGTTTAGAAATAACTTCATACAAGCTGCAATTCTTGCCATTACTGTTTGGGATAATTTTCCGAAATATTTCGCTTTCGAACACCCAGCCGAGATAGGATATTTTACTCAAGTATCGATATGTAGTTTCCCAAAAATCGGCTGTTGAAAGTAAAATTTTTTTCACGAATGGAGTTTTTCAATTGCATTCCCAATACCAAACACCTCTTGAGATATAATCAGATCGTTATGATAGTGAAAATCGTTGAGGTTAAGACTGAGCTTACTCCTCTATATAATTATGCTTATGTTATGGTTTATGGTTTAGATTATGGTTATGGTAATGATTATGGTTATGGTTACGGGTTTGGTTTGGTTAAGGTTATGATTGTGAATATAGTTATGGTCATGGTTATGGTTATTATTATGGTTAGGTTATGATTATGGTCAGGTTTATGATTATAGTTACGGTTATGGTTCCGGTTGGGTATGGGTAATCGCAAACGGAATATATTAAAAGTAATAAATATAATGGCTGGACTATTTTACTGACAGTAACTGTGCATTGTGCATTCCCCTCTGAGAAAGTGAGACATAGAATTAATAGCGAATTTATGTACGTATATATGTATATATTTTTGTATATATTAATGGAAGTATTAATGGAAAATAGAAAAATCTATAAAAAAGCACATTTCTTCTATTTCTGTCATTTCAAAAAATATATAAAAACAACAACAACCTATATATCTACACTCGGCGCTGGGCTCATACACTCGCACATAACCGCAACAAACACGCATACGATACGCGTACACATACAGATTGTGGATCCGTATCTCGAGACGAAATCCTCAGTGGCGGCAGTCGAAGATATCCTCAACGGTTTCAGTAAGCGTCAAGTCGATGTAACGACCAGTCTAGACATTGGACCACGCATATTGCGGAGAAGCGTGAAGTTGAAATCATACTGGAGAAAATCATGAGTGAAAATGAGGAGGTGAGTAGGTGTTATAAAAAAATAAACAAATACAATTAAAGAAAATACATAAAAGTAAATTTTTGAACATATATAAGCAAATAAGTTTTACCTAAACAAACTAATTGTTTATATTTTGTACACCTTTGCTCTTCTACTTATTTAGAAATTTATCTCTCGCTACTTTAATAATGATGATTTTTTCGACACCACTTGCAGATCGCTACGAAGACGACCAAAGTAGATACACAATTGTATCCGGTTTTCACTTCAGCTTCCGTTGATGCACGCCAATTACATGCGATAACCAGCGATAAACTCACACATGTCCTGCAGGAGATCAACGATGCGCAGGATGAATTACAACATCGCATACACTCAACACTTGGCATACAATCGAAAATGCTGAGTCATTGCAAAAAATTGAACAAGTCATAAGTAATTTGCGTTCGCTAAAATCTAAATTGGAGGGTATACGTTATGATTATAAAACATTATTGGAAAATATTCTTAAATTTTTGGTTGAAATTATCGAGCTCCGGCGCAACATTGATGATTTCTTTGCTAAACAGCAACAACACAACATTGCAAAAATTGGGTACCACTGAGGTAGCGGACATTGAACGTACCATTGCTGAGTATGAGAAATTTCGTGATACTTGTATGGATAAATTTAGATCGTTAATCACACAATCTGAGTTACTGATCGATCGAGTGCGTGCACTGGAACCGCCTGGTGCACGCGAATCGATACCGATCGCATTCTGAAGTTGCTGGAGAATTTGCGCATTCATTTTGAGGCGAACAGTAGTGAGAGGATGTCGCTTTTGGAACGACTCGGCAAATTGGAACATTTCAAAACGGATTTGTGTGATATTAATCGTAGTCTGGATAGTGTCAGCAAACAATTGAATGAAATTAATGAACAAAGTGTTGACAGTTTTGGCTGCGGCGAAGACCACATCGTTGGCATTTGAGTATTTTGAGCGAACCATTGAGGTGAGTTGAAGTGAAGTTTATGTGAGGTGTGGCGTGGGTGAAGAGGAGGGTAATTGTTTTTGTGCTAATTTACAGTAAGTGCAGCGCATATACAAAGTGTTTGCTTTGTGTTTTATTGATTTGGTAATTTTTTTTTAAGCCAGATAACTGCATCTATAGGTGCAAGTAGAAATGTGTCAGGTGTTGTATGCAGTGCCGGATGCTTTGTGTTAGCTTTATTCAGTGATGCTTTGATGCAGGCGGGACGCGCGATTTTTGTAGAGTGCGGATGTCGAAAATAAAAGTAAAAGTTTTATTAATAAATTAGTTTTGCAAAAAGTAAAACAAGTAATAAAGTAAGAATATTTTCTTGCAACAGAGTTACTATCGCATTTTTTTATAGAACAAACTACGTAGAGGTTACTTTCGCCGAACATACTTATATTTAGCTAAGTCTGCGTTGTTTTATACTCAGCGTGCTTTGCACACAGAGTATATTAACTTTGATTGGATAACGGTTGGTTGTACAGGTATAAAGGAAACGAGATAGATATAGACTTCCATATATCAAAATCATCAGTATCGAAAAAAAATTTGATTGAGCCATGTCCGTCCGTCCGTCCGTCTATCCGTCTGTCCGTTAACACGATGACTTGAGTAAATATTGAGTTATCTTCACCAAATTTGGTACACGAGCTTATCTGGCCCCAGAATAGATTGATATTGAAAATGAGCGAAATCGGATGATAACCACGCCCACTTTTTATATATATAACATTTTTGGAAAACACAAAAAACCTGATTATTTAGTAAATAATATACCTAGAATGTTGAAATTTGACGTGCGGACTGATATAGAGATTCTGATAAAAATTTGAAAACACTTTTAAATTGGCATGGCACCGCCCACTTGTGATAAAATAAATTTTACAAATATTATTAACCATAATCACAAATCGTTTAAACCTATCGTAACAAAATTCGGCAGAGAGATTGCCTTTTCTATAAGGAATGCTTTGAAGAAAAATGAACGAAATCGGTAAGGACCATGCCCACTTTTTATAAAAGATTTTTAAAATAGTCGTAGACGAATAAAATAAGCTACATCTTAGCGAAAAAAAGCTTTATAGCAATAGAATTTTACTTTCTAAATTGAATTATAACATTAACTTGGAAAACACTAAAATTTTTGAAAATGGTTTTGGCACCGCCCCTTTTATGACAATTTTCTATTATTCGGGCGCCATAACTCGAAGAAAATTAACGGATCGTAATGAAATTGTGTACACATATTTTCCTTATAGCAGAAAATATTTCTATCAAAAATTGACGGGATCGGTTAAAGACCACGGCAACTTAGATATAAAACAAGTTTAAAAGGGCCGTAGACTACAATAATAAGCTAATCGAGATTTTTTGTAAGAGGAAATGAGGACACATTTTTTAAACGGGCGGTGTCACTAATGATTCAAGGTTCGATTTGAGCTCAAGGCCAGAACAATAATTTTTTCCAAATCATAATTATTGTTATTTTATAATTTTTTCTATAATTGAAAATTGTATTTTGTTTTTGGAATTGTAAGTAGAAAATTGCCACGTGTTATGTAGAAAAGTAATTTATCTGAAATGAAATGTACAATTGAAGCTCACGCTGAGTATATAATGTTCGGTTACACCCGAACTTAGACACCTTTACTTGTTTATCTTTGCATTTTGAGATTTGGGGATAAAGGGTCTTTGGTCCAGTTGTAACAGAGTTACAACTTTGGTGGTCTAAAAATTGCTTTCTAAACAAACCTTAGCTTTTTATTTTTAACAATTAAACTTAACATCGGTGAGGTTTTCTACCTCTGTAGTTAAAAAGTCAGGTAAATCTCAAGCAATATGTTGCATCAACACGATTTAATTTCCTGGTTCCTCCGGACCAAGGTGAAAAGCTGTTGGAAGGAGAATTGTGGAATTTCTAAGTGTTAGTATGAAATGTTACCAACTTTATAAGTTCAACTATTTCTTAGGAACGAAAGTAACCACAAAAGCCTTTAAATGCAAACTCAAAGTAAACTAACTGGACCGTGTGTTTGTTTAGAAAACGTTATCTGTGCAATGCCAACTTTCAGAAAAAACCCATGGATTAATTGTTACAAAATTGCTGCTGTACAGTGTAATTTAAAACCCATCCCGAAACAGAAGAAAAGAATAATCTCAAACTTTATGTACCAATTTCTCCAAATTAATAGGCTCAGCCCGAGTAGAATTATACAGGTTGAGGCAAAGTGAAATTAACTGAATTCCATGATAAGCAGAATGTCAGATGCAAAGAAAACCTAGCGCTAGTTTAGCTCTACTGACATTCTGATGTAGCAAATGTTTTCGAAATTGGAGTGGTTTTTTTCGAAATTGTGAAGAATTTTTTATAAAAGGGTTGAACCGACTTTGTTCCGAATCACTAATAGCAAAATTGTTATTAAAAAATAAAAATATGGATTAATTGTTAATTCAGTATGTTTCGCACCAGCGTATTCCATATCGGATGCCAGTTCCCCTCACTGAACACTTTTTTTCGGATGTATTCGGTCTCATGCATAACAGTGATTTGCTCTGTTGTTGTTGTTGTTGTAGCGATAAGGACACTCCGCGAAAGCCTTGGGGAGTGTTATCGATGTTGATGGTCCTTTGCCGGATGCAGATCCGGTACGTTTGGGTACTAAGCCCGACCATCTCGAGAACGATTTGGTATGACCACATGCGACCTTCTAGGCCATCGCGCCCTCCTGCCCCCTAGATCAGTGAGGAGTTCGGGGTTGCCAGAGACTCGGCTGTTAATGAAAAAGATTCGCCACGGATAGGTGAGGTTGACAATTGGGTTGGATAAGCTATATATTGCGCTGGCAACACCTTGAAAGGGAGGGCGCTACACAACCCCTTGAATCTATTTGGTATTTTAGTCGCCTCTTACGACAAGCTCTGCTCCGATTTTCTGAGTAAATGGTGAAATACTCATCAACGCACCTTTTTGTATGAGAAACAAAATAACTTTTATAGTCACAAAGTTTCACAGTTTACAAAATGGTTACAAGTTAAAAGGCAAAATGCGTTTCTTCCTTAAGACTCGGTTATTATACTTTTATACTAGGGACTTTTGTTGGGGATGAAGGTGGCAGTGAACTTCAAACATCTCACTTAATATTACTCTGGTGCATGTGTGCAGTTTCTCATAACCCAATTGTGATCAGCACCTATTAAAGAAACGGATTTCACAACTGTATTGTGTTATTATATCCGACTGTCTGACTCAGTCCTACTGGACTAAACTTAACCTTTCACTATGACGAAAACATGTGGTGAACGTCATAGCTCATTTTTGTTGTTGTATCACGCAAACATGCTCCCCAAAAGGAGTATTAGGGACATGGGTAATATTTTGTTTCACTTACGCCTTCTGGTGCTAGTCCAAGGGCCGGAAGTATTACTTGTATGACCCTTTGAATCACCGAGTCTATCGTCATCTGTTAGAGCAAGCATGTACGTCCTCGGGTATATGACAAGCCGCTTAACACACTGCGAGTTCAACAGCGGGTTTCATCACTAAGTACAAATCGGATTTCTCCCATTAACAGACTTTTATAAACATACGGCCATTATATATCAGTTTTATGACAAAAAGCTTGCTAATTTCAAACCAAGTAGATGGGTAGGTTGACTGTGGTCTACATCTCAAGTTGATATAAGAAAGCTGTTTTTTATGTCATAGTTTTGTGAAAACCTATAAGGCTTAGGAATATCCAGAAACTCCGAATAGACTCCAGCCTCAGCATTAATATACATGATTACTATATCTGATCCTACAGTGTACGGTGAGGTGACATAAGATCAACGTCCAAATGTCAATTGACCTTATGACTACTTCAAATGACCTTATGGCCACATTTAATTGTCATAATTCAATTGACTTTATGATCTTCCCTAAATGGAATTTCTGTTTACCTTATGACCATTCCGGTGAATAGACCATAATCGTATACAGCAACTTAAGATCAGCACAAAGCAAAAACTTCTCCAGGGTTTGTTAGACGTTGAGTTAAATATGTTCTTTTTATTTCGAACGAATCCTCATCAGCCCAGGTTTAAAATCAGTTTTGCTCTGTACTCTTTAAGGGTGAGTTTTGAAATGCACACTTTTCTTTCATATAATTTGCATGAGGAAAAAGTTTACATTTCAAAACTCACACTACAGAATCCATTGCCGAAATTATGAGAAGGAGCGCCGCAATCGAAAGTTCATATTAAAAGGTTGCGCGCTTTTTATTCCCAATTTTCTCTAAACTTTTAGTTAATAAATTCTTCTTATCTCAAAGGGATATCATTGGCCATTTTTATTCGATTTTTCACTAGAATGGGACCAAAATACATCAAAAAAAGAGCCGTACCCAAAAATTTTAAATACAAAAAAAATTATGTTTTCATTCTACTTAAACATATAGCGAGAATAATAAGACAACTGCAATTCACTAGTTGTTAGTTTTTAATACGTGGTTGGTTGCTGTGCTGCCCGGCCATGGAGCCGGGCCCAAGTAGCGCTCTGGGCGCCATTTTGATGCACTTTCTCCTGGAACCAGTATATGACTATTTTGGCTGATGTACCCTGCGTATTGTTTTACTCAAACCACTTGGTTTAAACAACAAACTACTGATGTCCTTGATGCGGCTGTTTGACACCGCCCTTAATCCGAAAACACATAGTTGCCTAGAGTTCGCTACCGAAAATTCGCGAGGGCTGGGCACTCGCAGAGTAAGTGAGTAACCGATTCCTCGTCTACAGCTCCTACACTCTCATTGTAGGGATACTCATTTTACTCGCGTGCGGGCCAAACGGCCAGTGCCCTGTAATAGTGGCCGTGAATCTGTATATTTCCTTCCTAGACCTATTTAGCAGATCATCGGTTCTTTCCTGGTTGTAATCTGGCCAGATTAGTTTGGTGATTCTACAGGTGTCCGTAGAGTACCAATCATGGATTGCTATTTTCCTAAGATAGGTGAGAATATCTCTTTTAATTGATGTGAGTGTCGATGCACCGCGACCGCTTCCGTGATGTCTATGATGCCCCTGCCTTTGCTATTTCATTCGCTTTTTCGTTGCCGTCAATGTTCCAGTGGCCGGGTACCCAGCTGAGTGTGATAGCTGCCTGGTTAGCTGCTTCACGTAGCACCCTCTACAGTTATCGACGGCTTTAGAGGATGTTTACGGTGATTCTAGAGGGTATCTGCACCTTGTAATTTCTGTCGAAGATCAGTGCTTTTGAGAGGTAATCTGTTATAGAATCCACATCGGCGAGCCTTGTTAGGATGTCACTGTGGCCATATCGTTTTTCTGTCCAGCATCTAGACTCCCTACCCTGATGGCTGTGCTGATCGCTGTATATCTGACGTGGAGTGCCAGTGGCAGCAGGTTAAGTATAACATTTAGTGCGTCCGTCGGGCAAGATCTAAGTACACACCTGTTACCCCTGCGCATGCTGTCTTTAGGTACTTAACTCTAGTTGAGAGCGATAGTTCCGTACCATCTAGTGAGGGCAGTCGAAATGTTGGTATTTTCGTTCTGTTACTGAACAGTATCAGTTCTGTTTTGCTAGGGTTGACGTTGAGGCCGCACGATGGCGCCCAGGTGTTTAGCCTGCTAGCGCACCCTGAGGATGTCGCTTAGCGTGTAGGGAAATGCCTCCGACACTGCAATGACCACGTCGTCTGCGTATGCTACTGCCATAACACCATTCTTGTCGAGTTCGAGTAGTATCTCGTTCAGTGCAATGACCCAGAGTAGTGGCGAGAGGACCCCGCCCTGGGGTGTACTTCTACCCACTCACTTTAGATTCACTTGTGAAAAAAAGAGTTATTTTTATGATCATTTCCGAAAAGCAAGATGATCATAGTTTCAATATCGTTGGCACTATAATTTGACGATCTGACCAGTTCGTATGGCTTTGTGGCCATTTGAAGTGGTCATAAGGTCAATTGACATTATTGCCGTTGACCTTATGTCTCCCATCGCTAATGCACAATTGAATGCCGTTGTCGATATAATATTGTCCCCTTGCAATCACTCCTATTTAGAAGGATGATATTAAAATTATTCTCTCAAACATAATATAAGAGGATGAAAATGCATTTCAGTATTCACTGCGACCCACAGAAATTAAACGAACTACGAATTCTGCTTTATAATTTCCGAGTAAACTGCCAGCAGCGAGATGCCAAACCGGAATAGATTTTTGATTTTTTCCTTGATGTTTAAATAAATTTTTTGTGGTCCCATATGTCTGTAGACGAAAGCTATGTACCTACCTTGTCTGTGATATTTTGAGAGATGTGCAAAATTTTGGGTAGTGCTTAATCTTCTGATTATAGCCTTAAGGTTTGAGTAACAAACATATTCTAAATCATATGAGATCTCTCACTTTCTAAATAAATCTTTAACAAAAAGTTATTTTTCCAGAACACAATGCCAACAAATTTGGTGCCGGTAAAGCATCATCTACGTTGGGGTCATAGCTATCAGCCGCTGGAGGTATTTGATAAAATAATTTCATATCTCTTTGGGCTAAAACTAATTCAGATTAACAACTTCGTGAACCAGTTAAACAATATTTTGGATCTAATTTTTGTCGATGAGAATCTCATAACTTATTTGACTGAATGTGTATTTCCTATATATAAATCAGATATGCATCATGTAGCATAGTGCCCAAAAATAATATAAATAATGGGCTCTCCTATAACTTTAAGGATGCAAATTATGAATCTCTAAACATTCTCATATCTGAAATAGACTGGATATCTATTTTCTTTGCTAAAAATGCAAAATTCACAAAGCAAGTGAATGTTTCGATGCTTTTCTGCTAAAGATGGATGACATATTCAGTAGGAATCTCTCTCTCCTTCCGGTTAAGGGTTACAAACTACCCTGGTACAATACTAGGTTGAAAAAGTTGAAAAATAAAAGAAACAAGTACCTGAAATTATACAAGACCACCAGCGATATTGCTTTTAAAGATCTGTATTCTTCTTATATGACGTAGTTCAATGTTCTTGATAAGTTTTTGTATAATAAATACGTTTCTCGAGTTGAAGATGAGTTGAAAGTTAATCCTAAATCTTTTTGGAACTATGTTCGTTCAAAGAAAGGTTGTTCTAATATACCAACCTGTGTTCAATTTAATGACATTTGCTCTAATAGTCTGATCGATTTGGCAAATCTTTTTGCTGACTTTTTTAAATCTACTTTTGTTGTTGAGGCGGATAACTTTGATAACAGGTATCTTGCTGATAGCGCCAAATCTTTAGATTTTGGGTCTTTTTCCGTGTCTGAAACCGATATTATCTTGGGTGTATCCTCCTTACAGTCCTCAGTCCAAAAGGATATAGATGGATTGTCCTATTTTTTATTTAAGAAGTGTAGTATTTCTCTTTGTGTGCCAATGTGCCATATTTTCAATATTTCGCTATCGTCTGGAGTATTTAATAATTTGGGAAAAATTTAAACAACGTGACATCAGGACGGACAAGGCGACAGCTGTTTCGATTATACCTTGTAAATCTCTTCAAAGCCTTTTCTCCCGGGAGTGGGAGTCGAACTCGCACCCCTACGATAGTTGAAATGGTTGTAAACGCATTCAGCTACGTCATGCCTGTTGTGAAGTCTTTCCCAATTGCCTTCTTTATGCATATTTTAATCTTTTACACATTGCATACTTCGTATGCAATTATGTGTTAAAGCTATGCTTGGTACGGCGGTTTTTGTTGATCACTGGAAGCTGGCGTCTATCACCCCTATTTTCAAGTCTGGCAATAAAAATGAAGTAAAGAATTACAGGCCAATTCTAAACTGTCAACATGTTCAAAACTTTTTGAAAAGGTAGTTAAAAACAATTTATCATTCGCTATCTATAGAATAGTCGATCCATGTCAGCATGGCTTTATTGCGGCACGTTCGACTGTCAAAAATCTGGCTGTTTTCTCTCAGTTTTGTGCCTCTGCGTTTAAGGATGGATGTCAAGTTGACACCATATATATGGATTTTTGTAAGGCTTTTGACGCAGTTTCGCACAATTTGCTTCTATGGAAACTTGAAAACATGGGCTTTCACTCAAGCTGTCTGTCGTGGCTGAAGTCCTATTTGGAAAATAGAATCTCTTTTGTTGAAATCGAGAAAACTAAGTCTTATGAATTCTTAGCAACCTCGGGTGTACCACAAGGTAGCATCCTTGGGCCTATTTTGTTCTTAACGTTTATTAATGATGTTGGATCGTGCATAAACAATTCAAATTATTTGCTTTATGCCGACGACTTAAAACTCTTTCGGAGGATCTCCTGTACCTCTGATGCATTGCGTTTGCAAGCAGATCTAAATGCTATTAACAATTAGGCCATTCAAAATAATCTAAGACTCAATATTAGTAAATGCTGTCACGTAACGTATACAAAGTCTACAAATGTGTTTTCTTTCGTGTATTCGATTTCAAATGTAACTCTTGCGTCAGTTAATGAGTTTCGCGATCTTGGTGTAATTTTTGACTCAACTTTTACTTTTGGTAATCATGTAAACTTTCTCATACCAAAAGCTTATACCAACTTGGTTTTCTTGCGACGATATGCTAAGGATTTCAAGGACCCTTATACCAGGAAAATCCTATACAATGCCTTATCGCGTTCAAAGCTAGAGTATGCTTCAGTCATCTTCAATCCGATATACTCTTCACACTCGTTAAGAATGAAAGAATTCAGCGCAAGTACATACGATGTGCTCTTTAACCTCTAAAATTTGATAATCCCTTGCCGTCCTACAATGCTAGATGCATGCTTATCAATGTATTGCCACTTGAAGTTAGGCGTTTTGTTCAAAATGTAATGTGTATTTTTGACATAATATTCGGTGTCATTGACTGCTCAGAACTACTTGGGCAGTTGGCTTTCAATGCCCCTAACAGAGCTCTCCGGCTCCACAATACATTCGGCGTTGAAGTGCTGCGTTCGAATTACTTCAGTTTCGCACCTCTTCTAAGAGGTCTTGTAGAATTTAAACGCCTATCCAGAAGCCTTTGATCTGGTCTTTGCCATGCCAAGGTCTCTGTTTAGGGCACGCATTGAGTGTTATTACTTATCTCAGTAAACCTCATTTTAAAATTGTTAAAATAGTGTTAAGTTAACCTGTAATCTAGTTAGTAAGGTTGTTATCATTTGACTTAATAAACATATATGAGATATGAAAACTAAGTTCAATTCACATTGGAATTCATAGAACAAAGATGCTTTAAATGACATCACAAAATACCTTTTTTATAATGTTTGCATTTACATATGTTTTATTGATCACTTTCGAGATTTTGTGCCCCTATTTTCCTATCACAACAATAGTTTTAACAAATTAAGTGGCCAATAAATACTCAATTTAATTGCACTACTTAATAGCTTAAGTAAATATTCACATATTCAAAAAAAAAGAAAAAAAAGAAACAACACCGAATTCGTACACACTTACATTTTTACATAGAAACAAACCACACTGAGTGCGAAGTTTATTCATCATTTTGTTGTCAGCATCATAAGTACTCAACCGATAAATGTCAACGAATTTTAGACAAGTTCATCATTTTTCTGACTTTTGTTTATGTATTTCTTGTTTGGTGCATTAAACAATTTTATGCGTGACGCAAATCTTCCTGTTTGTATTTATTTTACACAAAAACCCCCCGAAGACCACAGGCAGTAATGGCACGCGTTGGCATATGCATAGACTGGGTCGATTAATAACCGATATCGCGCCATTGATTTTTCGATAGGATTGGGCTCAGGAAAAAAGTTCTACTACGCATACCCGAAAAAATAATTTTCGAGCCTACGAAAAAAAATGGCGAAAGGGTAAATTTTCGACCAAAACCCAAAAAAATCAAAAAACTGTTTTCGCCAACGTTTTTACAACAGTTTTTTTGAAGAAAAAAAAATATTTTTTGGGTTTTGGTTGAAAAATTTACCTTTACGTCATTTTTTTTTGCAGGCTCAAAAACTATTTTTTTGGGTATGCGTAGTGGAACTTTTTTTTCCTGAACCCAAATACTTAGGAAAAAATCGATGGCGCGATATCGGTTAACTTTCGTCCATACAAATCGACCGAGGTTAATGTCCATAGACAGTACATATTTTTCACGATTATACAAATTTATGTATACAAAAATGTCATTATTTCAAATTATTTTCGTTTCCATTTTAAATAAAATCGCACAAAAGGAAGCTGGGGCGTTGCTAATAGATGGCAAATTGCCATTATAAATACCTAATCGCAAAAATTAGCATGAAAACTACCCAGCTAGCATTTTTTGAAAATTTTGATCAAAAAATATTCAAATATCATACCCTGAGATGATTAAAAACGTTCAAATTTAAAAGCATTTTCTGTTCGAATATTAGCGTATCGTCGGGAGAAAAATGTACCATAATGTGATTATTCTTGAATAATCATTTATGATTCATATTTCGAAACGCTTTTTATTCATATTTGATATCATTGTAAAATTGAGCTTTAATTGTTTTAGAGTAATATTTGACTGCTTTTCACAGTCATTTTCTGATCATATTCGTGAATATATTTCAATCGTTTTGGTTTAGATTTTTGACTCATTTTTGAATGCGATTATGATGCATTTATTCTTCATATCTCATTCAAAATAAGATACTACATAATAATCTTATTTCATCAGGGGAAGAAAGCATGCGGAAGTGAGCTATTTGAACCACGGGTCACTCGCAAACAAACTTGACCGATATTCACCTGCGACTACAACATCCAACATCAGCTATGATCGTCAATATCTTAAATTACGATACGGTACGGGATGGTGAAGACATATCCAGGTACATATGTCAAGAGAGTTTCACTTACCTCGTCAAATAGCTCACAACTTTTGTATTGTCCAACTATTATGTATTATCTGGGAAGGTGGAGAAATGGTTGGGGAAATCTTCGGGCATGAGCAGCATTTGCATTAAATTGTCTTGAAGAATGTCTTAATAATAAAAATTTTATATACATATTTTTTCTGAACTTCATGATTGAAAAAATGTGTGTATGTGAAAAAAATAAGTTTTTCAATGAAAAGTAAAATTTTAACAAGTATAAAACTCATTATTCAGTTATCAAATATAGTCAGAAAAGATTCAGAAAGCTGAATTAAAAATGATTACAAATGTTTGATCACCTAAAGTAAACACATTTGATTCAAATATGATTCCAAAATGTGATTGAAAAACTATATTCAGTTTTTGTTCATCGAAAGGTGAGCATATTTGATTATTCTTTTTGTTGACTTTTATGAAATATTAAAATTTAATCATCAAAGGACTTCAAAAATGATTCCAAAACGTGATCGAAAATGATTTTCAGTTTTTGATCATCAAAGGTATTCATATTTGATTATTTCTTTTGTTCAATTGTATGATAACTCATTATTTAGTCAGAAAGAAGAATCAAATTGTATTCATATGTAGGGAAATTCAAAATTTAATCATCTAAATGCCGTGTGGGTATTTACCAAAAAATCAAACAACCTCGAATTTTGTTATAAATTAAATTTCAAAACTCGCTGTCAAGCTACAGCAGAAATTTATCTAAATATTTTGTATTCGGTACTTTCTCTATTCCTTATACTCAAATAAAAATCTTCACTTAAGAGTAATTTTTTTTAAATCTTAAGGTCCCATAATAAAATGTACAAATAGGAAATTCGAATGAATTTTTAACAACAGCTTTAAAAATTATGTGAAACCAAATTTACTCGAATAGTTTGTATAGGAAATTGAAAAATATGACAAATATGCCGCGGACAACCTTACTCTGTACATTGAATGCCGACGTAGTGTAATGGTAGCGTAAGCCGTCCACCACACCGAAGATCACGCCTCAAGCAAAGCAACATCAAAATTTAAGGAACAAGTTTATTTAATTAGAAGAAAGTTTTTCTAAACGGGGTCGTGCTCGGCAGTGATTTGACAAGCACTCCGAGTGTATTTCTTTCATGAAAAGCATCTCAGTGAAAACTCATCTGCCTTGCAGATGCCGCTCGGAGTTGGCATAAAACCAGTAGGTCCCGCCAAATTGGAAGTTAGGCTCGGCCTAAAACTCTTCGAAAGTTATCACACCTTTCATTTATTAATTTATTTTTATTCAAAAAACTGTTACGTCACCTTGAACGAAAATTTAGAGCGTGGTTCCGAGGAAAAATAATGAAAACACACCCTTAAAAGATACGCGAATAAAATTTTGTCGATTGTGGCCATTTTTATGGGTTCTACATGTTTTTGGTTAACAACTTAAACAAGTAAGAAAGTCTTGCTCGGACAAAAGTGAACATTATATGCCCATATATACGATGCGGAAACCTATTCAAATATCGCCTACGGTAAGCAGCTATAAAACAGTCAGTGCCATGGAAACAACGATCTTCTTAACCAATATCGTATAGCTCCAACGGACTAAATAAAGACCATTTAGTTTGTTAAAAATTTTCATACTTTGCACTAAAATAATTTATGGTAATGTATTAACGAATCATAAATATATTATGGCGAATATTAGCGCTTCGATACATCAAGCTACTACAAAATAAATGCACAGCAATAGTAAAGCAAGCGAAGCTAAGAGCGAAGAGATTATTTAACATACACACTAGTAGTCATCACCTAAGAGCAGAAGTTATTAGTCACACAGAAAGACGCATATAATTAGAGGACAAAAGTAAATACCAGCTACATAAAGCAGTTATAAATAAGCACCTTTTCGAGAAGGTTGTTCGTAAAAAGTCTAAACCTTTGAAGAAATATGCGAACGGGGTAAAAGAGAGTATAGAAGCAGCGCAAGCTAGATAATAATCAGTCAGTTTGCTTTTAAAATGCTATTAGTGAAGTACGTGAGTATTGTAATGAAGTACTACTGTCACAGTAGAGTTATAAATGAAGAACACTTTGCCGTATTGAATATTTGAGTCATTTATTCGACATTTAAACGGCTCGAACGTTAACAGAAGCTGAAAAATAACCAGGAATTTCCCAAAATTCGCAACAATATTACCAATCTTAAGGAAGCTTTTTTAAAAGGGTGAGCGCGGTCGTTAAGGAATTTTCCATAGATCCCATTCATAGAATCACCATTCTACATAAGAGAAAAATGATAGTGACAACCTCGATGCCAAGTTTCAATATGATATCTTAAACACATTTTGTTTTAAAACTAAAAATTTTCTTCTTCTTAACGTAGGCAGTGCCACGCCCATTTTCCAAAATTATACAAGATTTTTATTGTTTGTCATAAATTCAACCGACATGTCAAGTTCCAGCAGGACCGAACCACCCGCTTTTTTGGGGCTTTGAACCGAACCGAAAACCATCAGGATTCTTACGGTTTCGAGGTTTGGAAGGCTGACTACTATCAACTAATTTGTTTACATATATTTTTTTTTGACTTGTGTCCATAAGCCAGAAGTTATTAAACAGATCTTGTCTTTGGGCATCCGTTACCCAAGCGCATCTCAAAGTAGCAGTTCCATTTTTTTTGTACATCCGCATCTCTTTTTTATAGCTCTTGCTTCCTTTAGTACGTTATATTTCCACGTATCGCCCTTTTTTGTCTTCCCAGGTACATTTTACCTCACTCTCTTCGCTTTTTATTTTGTGCCACAAACCATGCATCATTTTGTACCTGCAACCTTTTCTTCTTTTTTTGCTTTTTATAGGTATATTTAGGGATTCTTCTGAATCTGTATGAAAGTCATATGGCACAAGTCCATAAACACCATCATCGCTTTCATTGCCAAAAAAGCAGCTATCGTCGATTCCAAGTGATTGTGTAGCACCATTATTGTTGTCATCCAAAGCCATCGACGTTTACTAATAGATTGTTTTTTTTTAATATATTACTAAAATTAGTTAATAAACATCACTCCTCAATCTTTAATGCTTGACTTACATTTTTTAACAGATCACGACTTAGCACATTTACACATCATTGCCCACAACACGTAAAAATTAAAAATTACAATATTTTTTTTTGTGATCGATGTATTTTGAATTCATGTTTAAAACTGCATTAAAAAATAATTTTTCAAAAAAGTGACTTAGCACATTTTTACATTAAGCTAACGACATGTATAAACAATATCACTCATACGCCCCGGTGTTCCTCGGACCAAATATTCATATTAATGCATTAAATAGAACAAAAAACTGGAAGCAATGTATTTACGAATACCGATAAAGTGATGAAAATTGGCGAGTGGGTTTGCCGTCCACATTTAGTGGAAGAAAATTTAAAAATAATTGCAACCCGTAAATCAGAAGCCGTTTTTGGTGTTTATATAGCTGTGCAACACATCTTAACGATTTCCAAATTTTTTTGTTTTAGAAAAAATGGTGGTTTAAATTTATTGAGTAGTCATACAGAAATTTTAGTTTCGATCCTTGCGTAACACTCAATTGTCCCTAATTTTGACACAAATGTATGTGTGTGTTTTTTACCTAACTGGTACTGTTTCATGGGATAAGACTGGAAAAAATCGGAAATTTCATTTATAATGACCACCCTAATCTGAGCTTGGAAAGACAACAGAGCTGGAGGGTTGTCGCAAGGGTGCGGAAAAGGCAGAATATGCCATACACGTGTTTACCGATAATTTCAGATTGACGGAAGGGGTCGGGTCTGCTGTTTACTGTGTGATTCCATATTCCATTAGATTCTGCGGGCTGCTACTGCAGTGTCTTTCAAGCAAAAATAAAAGCGGTGAAGAGTGGAACAGAAGTTGTAGAAGAAGTGCGTTTATGCTGCTCACACAGTACTACATCACGAAGTAACATGGAATGCAAAGAACGCTTGGAAAGATTTCGCCCAGGCCGGTGCATACATCTATACTGGATTCCCGGTCATAAAGGGATAGAAGGTAACGAAAAGGCCGATGGTTAGGCAAATGAGGACGCAGCACTAGATGATTGACGGTGGACTTCCCAAGTCGTTCGTGAGAATTAAAAGGAGACACGTGTTGAATATTATCCACCAATCAGTGAAGGCGTGAACAGAAGCGCAGGGCTGCAATATTTTTATTAGCATGTGCAAAATCTTAAATGTTAGACTCAAAAGGTTGATCATATCTCTAAAGGGAGAATGCTTGTAAGTTAAGGCTTGTCAGTAACAGCAGATGTGGAGGTGCGAGCTACAGGAAGAAATGGTTGAGCATGTTCTGTGTTCGTGTCCTGCGCTCGCGAGGTCAAGCCTCCAAAGCGGCAGAGTTTCCATATCTCAAGGCAGCTATTAGGGGTCCTAGAAATCTTCTAGTATTTGCCAAGGGGACGGAGTAATTTTATGACATAAGTCCAGGCACCTGATTGCGGCTCTTCCGTTTGGTTGTCAAACAAATTCTAGTAGCACTATGGGCACATTCAGTCTATGTGAGGTCTGTCATCTGGGCCGGTGAGATCCCATCAATAAAAATCGTCACGTTGTACTCAGTTTAATTTTCATAAACTTCTAGATTTTAAGCGTACTCAATTATACGTTGTATATGTCCAGATAATGGCCATAGGCCTCCTCTCTTAGGCAAGAGAGAATGGTCTGTAGTCCATGCCAGCCCAATGCGGAAACTTGAATGCATTTACAATGAAATAAAAATAACAATTTAATTTCAATAAGATATTTATTAAGAAATTTTTTTTTCGAAAATATCAGAACTTAGAAAAGTATACTTTTCAAATAAAATAAAATACTAAGGTACAATGTAAAAAAATATTTTTGAGCTCGCGGGCTCTTGGCCCGGGGCCCTCTTGGGTCAGGGGCCCGTGGCATTTTGCCAGTATTGCCACCCTATTGTTACGCCACTAGGCCAGTTCAACCTAACCTAACATTTAACTGCTACTTAAACTTTCCAGTGGAAAATAAAATCTCTGTTTTTGGAATCAGGATTTGTTTCGGTTGTTTTTAAAAAGAATAATAACGCATTTTATAGATATCTTGAGCTGTTTTTCCTAACCACGCGGAAGATAGAACTTACATCCATTTAACAATCTTCGAATAATTTTCTCTCATTCCCCAAACAGCCTTCAATTTGAAAACATGCAGAGTTCGTTGAAGTTTTCGCGCGTCTGGTAAAATAACGAAGTGAAAATGTTTCGAATGAAAAACACATTTAATAGATTGAATATTCATGTAGTATATACATACATACATATGTACTTACCTACCGCACTTGCACTCATACCCATGCACCAAAGACGAATGCATCCATAAAATGCATACATTTTCTAAACAAATTGTTAAAAAAAGTTAAAAAAAAATATTCAACGATATAATTTGATTTACTGTTTGAGCCAGAGCAAAAACAACAAACAAAATACACGCGCGTAAAAAATAAATATAAAACGGACACATAAAACATTTACGAGGATTGTCTGGGCTATATTTTCAGTAGAGTTCATACAAACTGAAAACTTTCGTTCAACAAACACATATACACATACACATTTTCGCGCACATTGAAATTGTATTTTTATGCATGGTATGGTGAATTTTTCATGTCTTCCAAATTTCTCAAATTGCAACAGCAAATGAGTATCAGTGTTGTCTTGCAACATTTTTTCGATCTTAAATTCTGCGAACTGTATGCTCGACTGATGGACAGAATGACAGACGAATAGTCAGCGCAGCTGTTGGCCATTTTTAATTAGTGAAAGTCGAGTGATGCCTCTAATTGTTTTGGACTGATTGATGCTGAAGAAAATTTAAAATGGCAAGGGCCAAAAGACTATTTGCCACACAAATTTTTAAAGAGATTTGTAATGTAGGGCAAACAATATTTGACCTTTTAGTGGCATGATGATCCACTAAATTTAATGGGTTCTAAAACTGGTTAGATAATGTTGTATAATGAGATGTGGTTTTACTTTTACTTAAGCAGTTATGGTCATGGCTGGCGAATACCGACTCATGCTTCATCCATCATGTACTCTGAGTAAAGTGAAACACTCATGTGAAGGATGTTTTAATCAAACCAAGTGAAAAACAGGATCATGAAAGCAGAAGAGAGGGCTATAATATAACCACCCCCACTTTCTTGTTTTAAGCACTCACTGAACTTAGCAGCGTCTCTACAACATAAGATGGAAGCAAGCAAATGTTTTGGAACAACATGCTTGCCATACAAAATTGCATATATTTGTTCCAATCCTGCAGACGAGTTGGGAACGGATTATGCGAACAGCCCAGTAAAAATAGTTTTTTGATGACGACCACAGCAAACAAACTAAGGACTGTGGTTTTAAGATATGCTCTGAAATATTTCAACACTGAGAGGACCAATACTCCCTGCCTTCGTGGCTACGTCGGAGTGAATTAGTAGCATGCTTTTAACGTGAGCACCTGCCTCGAAGGCTCAACCTCGTGGTGTCAAAACACAACGGCTGCAATTGCATGATAAGTGACCCAAATTTTAGTTTAATGTTTTCTGCCTAAACACTTTAGTGTTACCAAATTATCTCGTTATCGGATGTACAATCACAAAAGGTGTTACCTTGGTAAAATACGGAGTCTATCAAAACTGCAAGCAATTTAGGGATAATGGGATACGGTTGTAAGGCAACTCCACTTTGAGTTCCATTACCATTCTATGCTAAGCATAAAAAATCCGCTGTTTCAGTTCTGACGCTTGGGACACCGCCAGATACATATACAATTCCATAATTTTAATACAAATATTAAGGGATGTGAACAAACTTTTCTGAGCACCAGGATAGCCTGCACATTAATTAAAGTATGTGATAACAATCTTTCCTCTACATTGAATTGAAATGTCCGTTCTTTGTAGATAAGGCACTTCCCAGCTATTACATCCAATTACAACCGTTCAGCTTATACTAACGCAGTTTCAAAACAATTAAAAAGACGTGTGAGCGCAACCCCACTCTTACAACTATTATCTATAAACGATATGCATCTGCTTGCCACACTAATATCCATGACACAACAAACAATTTGCGGATTCTTTCAACCTTATCCTTGACCTTCTATAGAAGAATTTTTTAAATATTTATGTTTAGGTAAAAAAGATACAGATGCTGCTTTACCCTTGTGGGCAAACCAAGGGAAAACTTTATTGCCAACTATCCAACGAAGAAGACCGTATTACTCCGAAAAGAATGCCTTATTGCCAACTTCAGTGGAGAAGAGACTGCATAGCTTCTTTAAGTAATCTTTGTTGTCAAATTCCTCAAAAGTGAACTTCCCCGCACGTAAGGCCAACATTCGAGATGAAACCATAGCGTACCATGAATCACATGTGATGAGACCTGTGTACAAGCATCATATGATACATTATATCAGGTCACATACTGGCAATTTCTGTTCCCCACGGTAAAGTTTATATTGACCATAATAGGGTCATGCAAGCGATGCACAGGCCGGCATTGCTCCTTTTCGAGTTAGCACTACTCACGATTTGATCGGCTCGGTATTTCGCTGGCCTTTTATGACCGGTATACCATCAATACTATTATATCTCGCGATGCATCAACTTAAATTGTTATGTAAAGAAAGAGGAGCTGAGCTGCAATGTTCGATGTAAGGTCAGAAAATTGCTTGTTGGCCAAGTACTGCTGTATATTTCTACACGCACTCGCGAGGTGCAACTGGACAAGTTTATTGACTTTTATGAGTCACGAAATATGGCCATCTGCAAGAAATAAATTCGCTAAGATCCTGAAATCTCCGGTCAATCCATTCTTTAATACCCGGATCACCACCTTGTGACATCCAACATATTGAGGTCCCAGTGGGTCACCAGGGTCTTAGTAGGTTTCGTCATCTCGCAAAGACATTGATTCAAAAATAAGGACTTCAGTATTGTATCGTTACGTTTTTCTCCCCTGACATCAGTCGATATATGGAGGGCAACGAAGTGTCCTCGCATAAATTCTCTTCAGCAGCTATCATATTCGAAATTAACGCAGGCAAGAGTTCATATATATTGAGTTCAATTGATGAATTTAGAAGAAGTAAGGATTGATTAGATGCCAAAACATTGTTTATTTGTTCTGCAAGCTCCTGTCCGCTGCTGCCCTGCCAGAAGTCGTGATGTGCGTTGTATACTGCATGGTATGATGTGTGATGAATGCGATAACTTTTTTATTTCCTTATCCAAGATCTTCTTGATGGACGTTATAGCCCCCGCAAAATAACCGATATGGCAGTTAGTTTTGGTCCTGAATAAGATCTCCACCAATTTTGTGCATACATCGGCATTGTTCAGTCAATGCAAATTTTGCGTCTACACCAGGGATCTGTATTCCATAGCACAATTGTGCTTTCGTTGCGTATACGAAAGGGCAATCACTTTATATTTCGAAGACCTACGGTATAAGCAGTCTAGGTCATATAAAGTAAATGAAAGATTTTTTTTTGCCCATATATGCAAATTCACTGGTGGCAGGAGTGGAAGAACGGTAGCGAATCGCACTACATCCGAGCTATCGCCAAACTATGGCATTAAGAGGCGATATTAGTTCTAGTTCTGTCTACTCACAGTGCATCCAACTGAAACATTTAACATTTGATTATGGTTATGGAATGGAAATTGCACCCCTTTGTAGATCTTACGAACGCGTTTTTTTTAATAATGATTTTAAATAATTTTACATTAAAGACAAATCATCTATCGTTCTTCTCTGCATCACATCACAGCACCGCATATAATCTTACTTCACCTTGGTCTATTTTAAGGTTATTCCTAATTTTCATTACTACTTATGTTTTTTAAAAACCATGTTGCTTAAAAAACGTTAATCTTTCTTTTGTAGCTACTAGAAAAGCGCATAGATAAGTTTACTGAGGCTACCACACAGCAGTTATTAATCACTAATCCAGAAAGTGAGTCATTTGTGCGAGAAGAGCTGCAAAAGCTCAACGAAAAATGGCGCCTATTCAAGGAACAAGTGCGAAACAAAAGAAAGTCACTCGATCAAGCAAACGAATTTTTTGAAAAGGTGGAGAAGGTAAGTTAAAAACAATACCATTAAAGCAGCAAAAATTAATGTAATCCGCTCCCTTTTTGTTCTCTTCGTACACAGATCGATGCAGAATATCGCGAAATCAGCTACTTCTACAATAGCGTCTCAAACAAGATCACCTATTTACGTGATAATGTTGAAGCTTCAAATCTAGTCAACGATATTGAAAAATATGTAGCCAATCGTGAGGGTCCGCTTATCACAAAGCTAGAGCATGCTGCCCAGTGTGCGCATGACATGAACAAAGTTTCCACACTCTACAATGATGTACGCAGTATTTTTCAAGCTTTTATGAAACTCAAGTCTGAGATAAACGTCGTACAAGAACGTTTGAAGAATGAGGAACGTTTGCGTGAACAACGTGAAAGAGAAGCACGCGAGCAAGCGGAACGTGAGCGCGTAGCACGTGAAGCGGAAGCTAAAGAGCGTGCTGCACGTGAAGCAGAAGAACGTGAACGCATTGCACTAGAGTTGGCTGCACGTGAGCAAGCGCTACGCGCTGAAGAAGCACGTTTACATGCCATACGCGAACAAGCGGCGCGTGAGCAAGCCGCCCGAGAACAGGCTGCACGTGAAGAAGAAGCACGTTTGAAGGCGTTACGTGAACAGGCGCAACGTGATGAAGAATCCCGTTTGCAGGCGTTACGCGAACAAGCCAGACGTGAGCAAGCCGCCCGAGAACAGGCTGCACGTGAAGAAGAAGCACGTTTAAAGGCGTTACGTGAACAGGCGCAACGTGATGAAGAATCTCGTTTGCAGGCGATACGCGAAGAAGCCAGACGTGAGCAAGCCGCCCGAGAACAAGCTGCTCGTGAAGAAGAAGCACGTTTGAAGGCATTACGTGAACAGGCGCAACGTGATGAAGAATCCCGTTTGCAGGCGTTACGCGAACAAGCCAGACGTGAAGAAGAGGCACGCTTAGAATCGTTGCGTATAGAAGAACAGCGTTTACAATTGCTACGAGAGCAAACTAAGCGTGAGGAAGAGGCGCGTTTGCAGGCGATACGTGAACAAGCTGTACGTGAAGAGGAGTCCCGACTGCAAGTACTACGCGAACAAACAAAACGTGAGGAAGAAGCGCGTTTACAAGCGCTACGCGAGCAGGCAAAACGTGAAGAGGAGAATCGTTTGCTGGCACAACGTGAACAAGCTACGCGCGAAGAAGAAGCACGCTTACAAGCATTGCGCGAGCAGACAAAGCGTGAAAATGCTGTACGCTTGCAAACCGTGCGCGATCAAATCGATCATCAACGTATCTTTACCGCAAACATACGCAAAGACATACAGTAAATCAAATTTTTACTGAGATAAAATATGCATCGCCATGGTTTAACCGTCATCTCAAAGATGCAATCACACGTGAAGGTGATAAATTCACTTTGAATGTGAAGTTAGCGGCAATCCCGAACCAGCTATTGAGTGGTTGAAGGACGGCATATCAATACAGAATAATCCCGATTATAAAACCACATACGATCATGGTCTGTGTCGTTTGGTTATTGAAGAAACTTTCACTGCCGATTCGGGACGCTTTAGTTGCCGTGCCTCTAATTTGGTGGGTAGTAATGAGACTAGCGCTAATTTGTCGGTGCGTGAAAATGCCATTGAAGTGCAAATGGTGCCGCCAAGAATTGTGCGTTTCCTTGAGAGCGGAAAAGCAACTGAGGGTAGCACCTTTCAATTTGTTTGTGTTGTTAGTGGAAATCCATTACCCACCGTGCAGTGGTATAAGAACGACAAATGTATTGATGATTCACCCGATTATGTTATCAATTATAATAATGGTGAGGCGACATTACGTTTTGAGGAGGTTTTCCTAGAAGATGATGCTGTGTATACGTGCAGTGCCTCGAACCCTGCCGGTATTGAACACTGTTCGGCCAGCTTAATCGTGGAACGTAAGTAGAATTAGATTTTTTGAAGTAAAATACTTAACAACTTATGTTATGTGTGGAATATCACTCAGGTTCTCTGATTTTCAGAGAGTTCGCAGTCTAGATAGACTGCTTTAATGTTTAAAGATCGATCGATATACCGATATAGTTGCAGGCTAAAAAGTAAAAAAGTACTTCGAATTTAGTTTCTAGTTTTCCTGACACATTACCATACCAAACTCTAAGCTAAAAGGGTCGCTGGTAGTTACTCGCTAACGGGACGAGTTACCTTCTCTTCTCTTCGTGGGGGTCCATTCGTATGAGGTCTATTAATGCGGGGCAATAACACACATATTCCCTTTATCTATCAGCGACAGTCCAAGTGAGTTCTTCGTATCCCTTTTATACATTTCTGAAATTTGGATTATCTGACAGGCGTTGTTATATCACATATCGACCGCTAAATAGAAATCCGAATTTCTTTGATGCCGTTTCAAAAACGCTTCACCTCAAGGAACTTTTTGAAAATTGCTCAATTTCCAAATTTGTTTCAATGACGCCAAATCTGAGCATAAATTCAATAGACAATCGGCTACTGGAGTTTTGGTGCTTTTGTTATATTCACTGTTCTTTTTCATATTATTGTAGCGATAAGGAGACTCTCCATAGCTTTTGGGGAGTTTTATAGATATTGATGGTCTGTTACCGTAAATTGATCCTGTACGTTCAGAAAAATTGCACCATGAATACAATAGCCCGACCATTTAGAGAACCATTTGATATGACCCCGTTGAATCTTCTAGGCCATTCTACTTCTTCCTTCCTTATGGTCGCCAGAGCTTCGCATGCTAAATAAACAAAATTCCCCACGGATAGATGCGGTTGAAAACTTATTTAAGAAGCTGTCAATTACGCTGAAAGGGTTCCTCTACCCAGCCCCTGAATCCATAATATTCTCACTCAGGCATAATTGTTAAAAGAGCGCCCACATTACAAACAGTAAACCAGTCTGAATATTTGGCCATTAACTGAGGCTTTGAATTCGCTTGGAATTCAGATCAATTAAGATTTTCCAACATCAGTCGCTGGGTTGGCTATACCGTGAACACGACACAAAAAGAGTCAGTGTTCTGTTAAGAGCCCTGAAGATAACCAGTCAAACATGTTATAAACATTCGTATGTTTACCTCTTGAAATGGAAACTGCGACACCTTTTTATCTCACCAGAAAGATCCGTTGCCAACTGCGATTGCTGCTGACTACTATGCAAATTTTATTTTAATATATTCTAGGGCTTCCGAGAAATTGTATTTCCTACTCTTTTTACAGGCGCTTTAAGTACTATCATCTAGTGTGATGATTCCTTACAATTACATTTCCAATTTGATGTAAGCAAAACACCCTTGTGGGTCACAGATGATGCCACTCTATTATCATTTGAGACAACTCCTAACGATAAGTACTTAATAGCGATTTTTTTTATTGGCATTTCATGAAAATTATAATCGGCAAGAACTTCAGATGCCTTCAAAAAGTCATCACTTCTATTAATCGTTACCTTAATTAAAACATGTAATAAACTCCATTTATCTTCCTTTCCAGCCCTGGAGCCAACAGAGATACCCCATTTCAAAATACCTCTAAGTAATGCAATGGCGCGCGTAGGACAAAAAGTAAAGCTCGAAGCACTGATTGGTGGTATACCACGACCGGAGATCTTCTGGATGCACAATGGAAAACCATATATTCCGCGAGATACAAAAGTGAGTATTATCAAGTGGAAATATTTTATAGTCCAAGACAAATCCAACCCCATAGCTTCCAAACATTACTTATCCTTTTTGCCACTCTAACAGTGACCAAAGCAGCATAAAACAATATATGTGACCCGGCTTATGAAAAGGTGGCTTATGACTCAAAAAAAGAAAACTACTAAGAAACTGAAGAAATGCATTGTTTATCTTTAACAGTTGTTTCTCGCAATTTCTTTTTTGAGTCATAAGCCACCTTTTCATTGGCCGGGTCACATATACTGAGTCGCGCCAACTATTATGTTTACTGCCAAGCGTAACTTAGGCACAGCAAACTATCTGGCAATGTGTTAAAGAGTGCAAACTCATCACGATCATTATGTGTCGCTTAACCGCATAAGCTCTTTCGGTCGTTTTGTAACAACTCACGCCAATTATAACTGACGGCAGAGAGTGAAAACTATCCTTAGAAAATAAAAAGGTACACTTAAATCTAAATGGATTTTATGGGAATAGATGCCATGGTAGCAATCGGAAGCGGCCAAAAAATTTACAAATGGAACGGGATAAGGTAATTACCTTTGAAGATAATGACTGACGCAAATTTTGTGAGCACCAAGGTATATCAAGTCTTCCTTCACCTGTATGTTCCAACTCAGCGGATGTTTTCCTCTTCCTCTACTACGGGTCACGTGTCGTAAGGAAACTTTTTTCGCTTTATAGTCCAATTCAAGAAAGGTATAACTTTCGCCGCTTTCGCTAAGGCCAAGGATATCACTATATGAGCACAAATCAGCAACGCGCGCATAAAAGATTGTACCATTGCAATTTAGACCTGCTGCTAGGGTGATCTTCTCAAGCATCAAGTTAAAGCAATCGCACAACACCTCATCACCTTTGCCGAAGCGGAGTTTTATGTCGAATGGCAGGGAGTGAAAACTATCCTTAGAAAATAAAAAGGTACACTTAAATCTAAATGGGTTTATGGGAATAGATGCCATGGTAGCAATCGGAAACGGCCAAAAAATTGACAAATGGAACGGGATAAGGTAATTACCTTTGAAGATAATGACTGACGCAAATTTTGTGAGCACCAAGACAGGTAATTTGCGGTTCACCTTTTGAAACTAGTAGTAACGTGCCATGACTGACTGTATCAAAAAGTTAAGATAAGTCTAGTGGTATGAGTATTGTTCTGTGGTGGAGCTTTTGATGCAATCTACAATTTGTCTGTATGTTGATGGCATTAATCGTGGTAGTAGAGCTATGTAGTTTTCGAAAGCCATGCTGATGATTGGCAAGACGCAAGTTTGCGCTGAAATATGAAGGGTGGGGATATGGGGTGTTATTGAATCCCCTAAGTATATAAAAGAGAATTAGTAGATATTCAAATATAACAATCTAAAAATATGAATAAATAACCATTAATTATACAAAAACTAGCAATTTCATTTAGCAAACTAAAAAAATAAATCCACTGATTTTGTTTTTTTTTGTAGCCGCATGAGCGACATAGGCGTGGGTGGTTGGTAAATTGTTGAACAGGCGGCATTATATTATATTTAATATATGTCCATTTGCCAAGTATATATGTACATAGAAGCTGCGTGCGACTGTTTGTGGACTAAGTGAATTTTGACGTCAGTTCTTACAAAAAAAAAGTATTGTTGAAAAGTATACAATATTAATTGTAAATAACATACAATGCATGAATGCTGTAACATACAAAAAATAAAAAGTGTAAACGCACTATTGGATATAAGTCTGTCTAAATTGTTGAGCAGGTCAAGGCTGTATTGCAAAATAATTTCAACAGTATTATTTATGACTTCTAGAAACAGATAATAAACACGCATGTGAAACAATAGCTGTTGATGGTGCATACAAAGGGGTAGTGGGTGTTGTTGAAAGTTTTACTTAGTACATCATATGATTTATGAATTTCGGAAGCATAGTTCTTTTACGATAAAATTAATTTTTTTTAACGTTTAAATTTCAATAGGCGTGGTGATATTATGATCATGAACTTAATCGATGGTTCATCTATTAAATTCCTGAAATTTAAATAGTTTCAAACGCATTGCAAAATACTTGCGTATTAATTTATTATACTTATTATGATGGAAAAACTGTAAATAAATCAATATACTGACCAATTATTATTATTTCGACCCTGCCAAAGATCTATTCACTTATCTTTGTATTTTTAAATAATAAATTTTATTCTCCTCGAGCTGTGATTCGAACTCGGGTAGGTAGTCAAATTTTTCATCCTGCAGGCCTATTCGAGGCGATGACTGCATGTTGTTTTTGTTGTTGTTGTTGTTGTTGTTGTGGTTGTATTAAGGATAAAGACACTCTCCGAAGGTTTTAGGGAGTATTATCCATGTTGATGGTCCTTTGCTGGATATAGATCCGGTATGTTCCAGTAACAAAGCACCATAAAGGTACTAGCCCGACCATCTCGGGGCGATTAAAATTACCACATTAAACCTTCTAGGACAAGCAAGGTTTACCACATTTTATTAACAGTTTCATATAAATAATAAAGACATTGGAACCAAATTACAATAGTTACAAATATGTGTGATACGGAAATTTGAGTTTTTATGGGAGGTACCATGCCCCTTTTTCCAATAAATCCTAATTTTTTTTGTCCTTAGCAATATTAGCAGCTGCACCGAATTTCAGTAATTTGACTTAAGCGGTTCAAAAGATACGTACCAAAATTACAACTATGCACTGAAGATCTTTATTTCCTACAAATTGACATCCAAGTCAGCCAAGTGGCACATCCAAAAATGGAGCTGGCAAATTTCCGTGTGGGTTTAGCATGTGCTAGGTTTTCTGGGTGAAGATATTCACTATATCAGGGCTTTTTTGTACTTATTTTATATTTTAGAGGGTTAAAGATTCGAAGCAAATAACAGCTAGTAGTATCAAATTTGAATTGCGAAATGTGACACATACTAAAGAATTGTGTTCTCTCTTAAAATTAGCCAGTAGGATTCTTGCATCGGGTACAGATCTAGAAAACCGATGCTATATTATGATTCAAGAAAAGAAAAAGTATTTTGCGTGAGTTGGTTCGGTTGAAAAATGTCATCAAAAATTCATTTTTTGAAATCCAAAATAAATTAAAAAAAAATTTAATGTTAAAAATATATAATTATGTACAATATAGAATTTTTTTGTCGCAGACGAAAAAGCCTAATTATCGTTTAAGCTTACAATGAACTTATAAAGTGTTATATTTCTTTAGAGTAAATTTATTGTTTACTTTTTAGTTAATTTTATTAACCAAAATAATAAAAGTTTATTTTTAAAAAAGTTTTTTTTTCTTTAATTTTATTTTTTACTTTTTAGTTCGTTTTATTAACAAGTAATAGAAGCTTGTTCTTATAAAAGCTTTAAATATAAGTATAGGGGGTGAAACAAAAACACATATTTCAGTTACATCTGCGTATAATGCGTATTGGAATTTATTAGTACACATTTTATGCGCAGCAACTTCAGAGGTGTATTTAAAGTTTAAAGCATTGTAAATATAAGTATTGAAGTCATGAGCCTGGGCATTCGCGCAATTTTAGTGATGTAAATTGCATGGCGCCAGCGCCAATGCGGTGCCAGCTCAATGGTAGCTCAATGACGAAATTACTCCAAGCGAATTTTTGACGCTTCTTAGTAGTGAGTGCGTAGTACATTTTACTTGCGCTATTGAGTGAAACGACTTTTGTGTGTCAGGCACGAGTTTGGTGTTATTGGCGCTACTGGCAGTGATGACACTGAGCTGTTGACGGTAGCGCTGGTAGTTCAGATTTTGAATCAGAGAAAGAATTGATGACCCGTGTGAATTATTATGGCTTTGGCCGTGTAAATTATTATGGTGTATTTGTATATTTTAGATTTAATGCACAATTAATATTTGTGTGTTTGAGCGGCCAAATAATAACAGTAGTATTGCTAAAGTGCTGCTTAGTTGATGGAATGTCGCTAATTTCTTATAGATGATCAGCATATTGTCAATATTTCGTTCAACGGACGCGCGAAATTGCCACATCTGCTCAAATTTTCCAAAGATTTTCCATTCTTGATTTAACTTAAGCTGTTATGCCAATATTTTTCAGCCAGCTTTTTTCAAATAGGTAATTTTTCCAAAAGCAAAATAAATTACAGAAAAGATTACAGGGTTAAACAGCCTTAAAAATTCAGCTATGTTGGTTATACACAGAAATACAACAGAGGGTTGTGTCTCCGCTTTTCGCAAGCGATGAGATTCACCACGCGTGACACGTGATTCACCACGTCCAAATATCACAATCCACGGATAGGTACCGGCGTGTTTGTATGGGACTTAGGCTGTTATGCCAAAGTAAATACAAATCTTTACCGATAACTGTGTTATCGATTAATTTATCGAATTCTAACAAAGTAATATTGCATTGTCATCGGAGTTATACATGTGTGCAAAATTTCAGCTCAATCGGACAGCGGAAAGTGTATGAAATTTAACTTGCAAGATTCCATTACAGACAACAAAAGTGAAAGTAAATAAAAGCTTATAATAGTCAATAGTTTTTAGCAAAATTTTCATTTTGCAACTTAACTCTTCCATCCATTCAACTTTTCAAATATATTTTAGTGTAGGTGTTTAGGCCATCGGTCCAAAATCTCATACTTTTGAGGTAGGTATGTTAAAACATCGCACAGATAAATAAACCGTTCGACAACAACCGGTGCTAACATTTTATAAGTTTTTCTTCCACTTTTATTTTGATTGCTTACCGATCGCACGCAACAGTCTTATTCGAGATTTTACAAGGTAACCTGTAATTACATATATGTACATATATTAAACAAAAAATTTATAACTATTAAAGAGCAACTTTATACTTAAAATTAATACCAATCCTTTTATTATTTTCGTTCCATTGAAACTTGACCGGTCAAACTTTCCGAGTTTTTCGTTCGCGTCAAGACATTTGGTCCTTCGAGCCGGCGAGGACGAAGATACGTCACTACGCTGTCGTTAACCAACGACATTTGAAAGAATTTATTGGAATTCTTTCCTAAATAAAAATATCAAATCAAAATTTTTAGATCAAATAGCACATACATATGTACATACATTTTTGTAAATATTGGCTACGGAGGCGGCAAAAAGATATTTGTTTAAGCAAAAAACTATAAAAGCGATAAGTCCGTACTAAAAGCATAATAAAATTTTATGAACGATCATTTGCAATAGAATAAAAATAAAATAATTAGACAGACACTAAAAATATACAAAATAAATTGCACAAATTTGTATTTCATACAAAGTATAAAAAACGCGGGTTGTTTAGGAATTTTCATTATTTATGGCTAAGGATGTTATTATTTTATTTGCTTTGTACGCCCCCAATGCCGTTTTTGAACCGAGAAAATGCATTCTTTTGTACAAAATACTAGGAGCATTTAACGTTGACTTGTTTGTTCCTGGCTAGTCTTAACTTTTTGTTAAGACAAATTTGTAAATATAATTGATATTAATTTATTATCATGAAAATAATTTAACATTCTTTTCGCAAACTTTTAAACATAACGATGCAAAGATTACATGTTTTGTAACTTACCGCTCATTCATTAGATCCTTCTCGGCAAGGGAGACTTGGTCCCATGTATCTACATGGTAGCCGATGATAAGCGCCAACACCACTTCCTACTCGGCAACAACGCCTGTGTTTGAGCTAGGCCTTATTCTGAACGTTATCAGGAAATTTGTAACCCCTGTATTATGTAATCGGTAATCATTACCAGTTCATGTAACCGCGTTTGGGTCCTACACCAGAGAACCGCCAACAGAACGAATAATGGGAAACAGTTAACCATCAAATCGCGGGTAGGTAATTCACAATTGGGGAAATGTGGCATGAATTCGTCAACTCCAACGTTAGAAAATCTTTATTTTGATATAACAATTACAATTTAACTATTTTTTTTAACGTTTTCAATCACCTTTTTGCTAATCTTCAAGTAGGTAATGTAAATAACCTACCACCATTTTGAAAATTTCTATTGCTGTCCATCGTTGGCGATTCTCTATAGCTTTACGTGTCTGTCCCACACAGTTAATTATAAAAATTGTTTTATGGCATGGCTCCTTAGAAGCGTAGTGTTTTCACAACTCACGACATTGAAATTTTTGGAATTATTCCACTGTAGTCCTTTAATTTAATACAAAAATAAAGTTTTTCCACTGATATAAGATAAAGTCAAATACTTTTAAACATAGCAGTGCATTGAGTACATACATCGGGATCCGCTTTTATCACATTCATTTCGGATACTAATCATCTTTAGTCTACCAATCGATTTTAGTCTAGCAAGGTTGAAGTTATACGTTTCTCGAAATTCGTATTGATTTTTGAATTTTTTTTTCTACAGGGTGTTTATGAACTGCCTCTTTGTAAAGTGGTATTATGTGTGAAAAATGTTCAACACAATTCAGAAAAAAATTGTCAAACATCAATGCGATCTTGACACACCTGTCACCAGTACCATGGTTGAACTATATGGTTGACGCATCTGTACAATAACAAAATATTTCTGTTCAAATTGTCAAAATCTGCGTATTGGTGTTGGTGCGAAGGTATGGGATGGAAACATAAAACTTAGCAGTTTTTGTATGGGTAAGAAAAATGTTGCCAATGTGTTGGTTTCATTTTGAGTTTCCCAACTCCTTTTGACAGTCCCATCGACCATGCAATGAAATAAATAAAATCAGCTGATGAGATGAGCCAACCATATAATTGAGCCATGACTAATACTTTGTGAAACTAGATTCGATAAAACTACAAGACCGTTTACTCAAAAAAGTTCAGGGAATATTTTGAAGATTGGTTTTCGTAGTTTCAGCAACAAAATTCATAGGTGTTCGTTGAAATTTTATGATTAAAAAGAAAAACTTAATTGACAAAATTTGATAAAAATTATTACTGCTATTGTGTTCTCTGCTCTACTTGATTGATTTTTAGGTATTAAGAATACTGTCGTTGGAGCAAACTCTGTGCTAATATACATATGCAAATGCATAAGATATGTAAGCAAACATACTAAGAAACTTTTATTTAATTTATTTTCATCTCAAATGAAGTCATCAGGTTCGTACGCCAGAATTAAAATTTAGCGATCATATTTTTAATGCCATAAAATTAGTTGGACGGTAATTTCCTTAAAACAAAAGTGTTTACTTTAGCTGCCCACATATGCAAACACAAGAATTTCACACTGTCGAATTAATATAAATAAACATCACACATTTTGTAGAGGATTATGATATCTATGTATATACATACGCATGTGCATATGTAAGTGATTGACTTTTTATTTAGCTCTCTGATTACTTTCTTTTTTTGCAAATTTTCACATGCGAATTTTGCCAAAAACCATAAATTTTACTCCCAATAAATAGGGAAGAACTTGCAAAATGGTCTACTACTAAGTTGTCTGATAGTTGTTAGCCACTCTTCATCGAGGAAACTATGGTTGACTGAAATGTAAAGGCTTCTGCATACTTCTAGCTACATTGACAGAACATTTTGAGGTTAGCATAACTAATTATTGATGATATGAAAACCGTTCATCAATGGGTGGGTGTTTAGGGGCGCATAATTGACTTTTAGCAAAAATTCAAATCGAGAATGGTATTATCCCCTATTAATCTATTTAAAATATAATGATGGGTTTATATTTTCAAATACTTATACAAACATACGCACATACATATACATCTATATATACATATATATATTTATATACATAATACACTTGTTTAGGTTATCGTAGCTTATAAAACAAGAAAACTTAAGTATATAATAAAAAGAAAAATATGTTACCTTTAGTACTTTTTTCTCACGTAAACTATTAGGTGAATATCGATGGACCTTTACTGGATATAATTATAGATATTCATCGTTTGGGTATCTTCGGTGTTGGCTTCCCTAACTAAGCCGTGTCAAACTGTTACGTTCATATTGATGTCGTTTCCATTATTTATATTTAATTTATTCCATCTAAATGGGTCTTTGTTAAAACAAACTATTCCTTTTCACTTTATATCCAACCAAGAATTTTCCTTTGGAAAGGAACTACAACAAGAACA
>JARSSU010047991.1:0-62174 GCA_029619165.1 Eurosta solidaginis
TAAAGTAGAAGAGAATGAGATAGGGAGTAAGAGGGAGAGCGAGGCTAACTTTCAAATGCAGACAACAATTCACCGGCAAAACAAAGTCTGTCGGGCACTCTTGTGTACCTGTATTCATTATTTAAAGACTTAAAAATTCATATTCGGTATTTCACGTACCGGCAATATGCTTGTGGGTTTTAAATGCAATTCAATTGTACTTACATTCAGTAATAGTAGGATCTTTGTATAACGCGTGATTAAGTATAATGTCATCAATCACATTTTACATACCTGGAAGTAAAAAAGAACATAAATAGCTTAAATTTAATCTATTATTCAAGTATTAATACCCAAGACTATGATTAGGAGTAAAAGTAACACTAAGACTAGATACGACTATGCTATGATTTTACAACGACCAATGTTAAGACAAGATAAAAACTAAGATAACCGAATAACCAACCGCAGTTATGGTTTCACTGTAACTTGGGCTATAAATATGCCTCAACTATGATATAAGGCATAGGGTCAGATATAAAAATTATAAGATTTTAAAATGTTGAAATAGTTAGGCCGGTCAGGTGAAGCAGATATTCAGTAGGGTACAGAAATGCCATATATGAGGAAATTTAGGTGAAAGGGGTAGTCGAAAAGAGTCGGAGTGGAGTGGTAGTTGGAGTGGGAGTGGTAGAGATGACTGAAAGTTGAGTGGGATATGGTGGGAGTGGCTGTGAGATTGGGAGTGGAATGGGAGTGCAGATATAAACATTGTAAGTCGCATTCAGCATATTCGACGGTGCAGCCTGCTTAGCTATTTTTATTGGTTGCCTCATAATCATTATCAGATATGGTTAGAGCTCTAGTTATAAATTACTTGTTTTGTAACTAAATAAAATTTTTAAAAACCAATTTGATAAATTTTTAACCAAACGGCAACCCCACGGCTGCCTATAAAGAATTCTACAGCTAGATAATGAGAGGCACACTTGTTAGTAATATCTAAGTACAATATTTTCCAGTAAAACTGTTAGAACATATGTATTTACATCGCGGCGTTCGATGAAACCTGCATGGATTCAAGGGTTAATAAGCGCAATACAAAACCTATAGTGTTTGAGCTTCGCAACCCAATTGTCAAATCACTTATGCGAGGGAATCCTGTTACAAATATTAATGTATCATACACATATAGCAGGCGAGGTCTCCTGGAAAGTTTAATGTGGTCATGTTAATCGTTTCCGAGCTGGTCGGGCACAGTAGGCTTAATGGTGGCTTATTACTGGACGAGTAGGATCTATACCCCACAAAGGACCATCAACATCGCTTATACTCCTCAAAACTTAGGTAGTTTCTTTATCGTGAATATAACAACAACAACATGACTGTATAGATAAGCAAGCAAGCCCATACAGATAAGCAAGGGGTTCGAGGGAACAAAACTTGGTCTCGCATACAGACGTGCTGATACTAGAAGCGCGTGCCAGATTCCGTATTGTTGATACATTCGTAGAGTTTTTTCTTTACAGCACAATGCCATTAGATTATACCACAAGAGATGTGAAGATTATAAACACACTTTTAATGATAGACCTTACAGTTTTTTATAAACTAGCTTTTTGACCGTAACAAACTTGTCTTTATCAATCCAACGAGTTTCGGTATATATTTACCTTCCTCAGAGGTCCGTTTCTTTTATTAAATCCAGGTTATGTGTAGGCGTGCCAGTTGGACGGCGAAGAGAGCAATTTACGGGCATGGACGTACCCAGCTCAATATTAGTGGGTTTCAACATCGAAACTCAAACAAACTAGATATGTCCTATATTTTACGTACAACTAAGAAGTCTATCTGTCATACTAAGGGAATTTGAAAGAGGGACTTGACTAAAGAATCGAAATTTTTCAAATTCAAACGAATAGTGGAGGCAACCTTTACAGCAATGTAAGCTCTGACCGCTTCTTCGCTCTGCTGACTGACGCGACAATTGGTCACATCAAGCGAATTTAACAAATCGCTTTCCAATCCACCTGGTGCCTCTAGCAGCAGTGTTACGATAGGCGAGTTCCGATGAAAAATACTTTATACACTGTGTAATCATTGAAAAGGTAGATGATGGCTCTGAGGTATCATTTGCTTGTGACTAAAGATACACAAAGATGCGTATGAACCTCCCAGATTCTAGCAAAGCAGCAACCTTGTGCAGAAGACTACAAAACGTATCCTCTTTGAACACCATTGCCTACACTAGGTCAAGTACACGCTAGGGAGTTGAGAGCGTGAATACAAAGCTTTATGGCTCTACAGCTTCTCCACGTATCGTCAAACGCTCTAAAAACTCTAATACGCGCGCGAATACTAGGGATGGTAAATACTAGAAGGTTCAACAGGCTCATACAACTCCTGTTACCGTGAGATTATGTCGGGACGTGTACCTTAGTGTGCTACTGCAGTTATCAGAACAGTACCGAGATCATGATATCCTGCTAAAGACATCAACGCCAGATAGCACTGTAGAAAACCTATCGTATATGTCTCTCAGCGACAACAACAACTCGACCTCTGATCGCATTGCATTGGTAGTTTTTGACCCATATTTTCGTATATACTAGTAGCATGCTGTCTGTGCCTGCATCCACGTTCTGACGTTCTGTTCTGAGTACAGTTTTCCAACACGATGTTCTTTGATTGTGTTGACACAAATAAATAACAATATTGACCAAATGACTGAGGCCCTGTTTCTTCTACAGCATTTGAAAATAAGTCGTACAGCATCACACTCATACTGCATCACCCATCGGTATCTTCCATCAAGTAGTACCGAGAATTTTGGGTAAAACTCTGCTTTACCTCGCCAGAACTTCTAGGTTTTTGGCCTTATTGTTCATTTCGTAACGGCCTCCTCACAGTCTAAGCACACCCGCTTCCCAACTTCCTCGCATTTCTTGCATACATAACTTCTCAGTGCGACTATATTTTTCCGCCTAGTTTTTAGTCTCTCCATAGCTGCTATCACTGCAGCGTAGTAGATACAATAGCACATTGCGTGGCGTTGATCACTTCGTCTGGATTTTGATAGGGTCTTTGGGACATTAATAAGCCCCAGCAGTTGTCTTTAGAATATTCAAGCGTTTGCGAATTTATAAGCGCATGCACAAAAAGAAAAAACCCCACTCACGAAAGAATGGATAGAACTACCGAATGTAGTACCCACCACATTTTTAAAATGCTTACACGCATAGTTGCACATATGACACACCTCTTCGCGAAAGTATTGCAAGAAGTGTATACTTTCTCAAATATGTTTCACATTTTTTCCCGGCCTTTTTAACCAAGTTACAGTGAATATGTAAGTCTTGAATGCATCTTTACTTAACACTCCTGCAAGTTAGTAAGCTAAGGTTACAAGCATTTTCGCCTATATGAAGCAAGTTGATGAACATTAACACCTACGCTGTGCTTCCCACCCAATCACAGAGTGACTTTATCAAATGCTATTATTTTCTGTTGCTTACTTACAGCTCACGAAAATGTTGTTGTTGCATTCCAACGCCCTCCAACAAGCAAGCAGCAATGCATTTGAGCGTTTTTATAGAGTATATTAACTTTGATTGGATAACGGTTGGTTTTGTACAGTAGAGCGGGTCAATTTATTGTTGAAAGGCACATCCACGGTTAAAGGCCGCGCCCCTTTTATATAAAAGTTTTTAAAGGGTCGTGGACGAAAATAATAAGCTATATCATAGCGAAAAAGAGCTTCGTATCAATAGAATTTTACTTTCTAAATTGAATTATGAACATTAAATCATTGAAAACGACTAAACATTTTGAAGATGGTGTGGCCACCGCAACCCTTTTATGACTAGCAATTTTCTATGTTTCGGGAGCCATAAATCGAAGAAAAAATAACGGATCTGAATAAAATTGGTACACAAATTTTCCCTATAGTAGAAAATATTTCTAGTAAAAATGGACGGATCGGTCAAAGACCACGCAACTTAAATATAAAACAAATTTAAAAGGGTGTAGACTAGAATAATAAGCTATAACTTAGAAAAGTATTTTGATGAATGATATTTCATTTATCAAGTTTTTTATGTAAGAGGAAATGGGGAGAAATTTTTTTTTTTTAACGGGCGGTGTCACGTGTTATATAGAAAAGTAATTTTCTGAAATGAAATGTACAACCAGCCACTCTTATATACATGTCCACGTTTAAGCTAGCAACACTTATAGAAGCTACGAAGCGATATACACACACGCACACACATGTAGTCATCAGCCGAAATGTTTACTCACACATACACACGCATATGGCTATAAACTACAAATATACGCGTATATAGCTTGTAACCAAGCATGAGCTACAAGAGTTCTAGAAGGTGAAACGTTTCACTTTTGAGAAAGATGCGGAAGAGGCAACGAGAGTATAAAAGCAGCACAAGCTGAGTAATAACGAGTCGGTTGTGATTTGAGCACGCTACTGGTTGTGAAGTATAATTGTTGAAGTACTACTCCCAAATTAATCTAAATAAAGACCAAGAAGACAACTTCTCCGGCATCGCAGCTATCTGTGTGAAGTAAGATCACGCCCTTATTGTATATGAACTTTGTTACCCTCCCAATGTCTTCTATACGGAACCTCACTTTGAAGCTCTTATTGAAGGCAATGTGGGTGTAAGTTAGTCTGTTGTCGCGTCCATACCAAGTGGCCTGCTAAGGTTAACTCTGTGTACATACATCTAAATCAACGTTAACAATTGCCGCCTTTTGTTGGACACGTCCACCTGTTAGTCCACATAGGTTGCCCTTTAAATTGTTAAGTATGGTATAGATAGCCTAGGCCCTGGCTGCCTGACCCTGGCATTGACACCGTACGCTGGTATAAATCTTATGACCTGTGGGTATAGCCAACTACAGTATTTCTATCTTAAGAGGCGTGGGGGAAATTTAAAACGTTTTGCAAATCATAAATCAGAAACAGTTAAAGTTACAGTTCTTTTAAAACAATATATGGTGGGTAGAGCAATATGTAAAGTTCACATAACTGGCGAAGCTTCTGATCATCACACACTTCGGAATTGCCACGGCGGTTCTTTTGCATGCGGTTCAAGCAGTACTCTAACTCTTCGCATGTGGCCAACTCCTCTGGGTAACCACTGAACATCGGTTTTGGTGTGGCTAATGTAAGGCGACGACCTGACTAGACCATTCGTCCTGATCACATAAGGTGCGACTGCAAGCGTGCTGTCTTGATTCAAGCGGATCTCTACACAAAAATATATTTCAATCCCGTTGAGCAGGTCATGCGCTGGGCTTGAACCTTCCACGTAAAATAAAACTACAATGACAATTCCATCAAAGTGTCATATAATAAGACAATCTTCTTTCTGACGACCATGACAAACTTTTTAAGGCTAATGATTTCAGGGCATGCACCTGAAATGTACGTTCCCTCAATTAGATTGGTGTAGATGTCATCTGGTTGATGTGCTCGTGAAAGCAAATGCGGGCATAATTATTTTAATGGTTAAGCGCCATTAAGCAAACTGTTGAAATTTTTTTTGAAATTTTCAGCTGGGTATATATTACGTGCGGTTCCAGCCGTACTTGGCAATTCTTACTTGTTTAACTTGATAATGTGCTCAAAAGCTATTCCTGTGTTTAAATTGTACTTATTTAACTGTTCTTGATAAGCTATCGGCTAGTATTAAAGTCTTACAATTGCGATTATCATTGACACCAATGAATTGAATAAAATTTAATCGACGCTATCTTCAAATATTAATATGAAGACGCCGCCCACCCCTGACAAATACCCTACATTGCATTTCAGCCTAATTTTGTTGTTTTTGTTATTTCCTTAACAAACCTTTTAGGATTTATAAGTCTTTTGCAAGATTTAAACATCTTCGCTGAAAAACCAAAGCCTTTTTTTGGCAACAATTGCGCTCCTCTACAGAAAAAGAGCATAAATACTTTGCAACTTTATTGTACTTATTACTTAGTCGTCCTTTGCGATTGCCGCTTTAGGATTTCGCATATATCCATTTTGACAATTGATGAAGTCATCTTAAAGTTTTACTTAAACTTGAACGCAAATGTGGGCATGCCAGTGTATGTGTGTTAGGGTGCGCCTTTTTTTTTACTTTGAACTATGGGGCATACACCCCCACAAAGTTGCATTAGAGTATAATATTATTTCTACAAAAATTTTGGCGATTGGATATGGAAGACGTGGCGCAACGAGCGAATTCCATCTTCCTCATAGTTGCTTAAATTAGACTCCTCCCGAAATAAAAATATTTTTAGCAATAAATTGGCCTAGCCATCCACCTGGCATGATGAAATGCTCCAGGTGCCCGAAATACGAACTGGGATATCGTACCACCAAGAAAACTACAACTAGTTGGAGTAATTCCTTATAACCTTCTCGTGGTTGATTTTCATTGAGATTCTGCAAGGTGAATGCGTCCACAAGTGTATCTTTCACATAGTTATCCTCAACACCACATTTGAAATTCATTTGATTTATTTTCTGCCAATTCTGTTTAAATCTGTGAAATTTTGAACACCAGGACCAGAAGACACTTGCATTTTTTGTCAAACATGCTCCGCAAAATTATTTCCAGAATGTGATATCGGCAGGGTAAATATAAAAAAGGTCTCTCTCTAATTTTTGCTCTAAAATTATACACGCCCCTTGTAAACTTCCCATATTGGACGCTGTAGTATCGCAGCAGAGGGCTTGCACTTTTTCAAGAAGGCCCCATTCGCTGAGCAAGTTGTATATGGCTGACGCTTGTTGCTTTCCGTGCCTGCAGAAATAGCTGGGAATCCAAGCAATTGTTCAGTAGCATTGAATGATATCACTACCTGTACCGATCAGCGTCTCTGAGTTGATCAAAGATGGTAAAATTTTACCATCCCAATGAACACCACTGCAGTTATTCTGTTTTTGAAGGCGCGATAAATTTATTGGCGGATTCAACTCGATATCGAAAACGACACCGTCGAAGGGAGGTTCCGTTTATATAAGGTCGTAGCGTCATGTTTTAAAGCTTTAGCAGTTGCTATTAGTATTCGTACCGCATCACGATCACTTACTTTGCATTTATCCAGAACTGTGATAAGCTCGGGTGTAATAAAGTTGATTCGCATCCGACTTTTCTTTACATTACTGGGACCCGCAAATCGTCGAAATCTTGGATAAATCTTCTCATCTTGCTCATTTTCACTACTTTCATCTTCAGTTAACGTGCATTCGGGATTTTTATACTCGCCTATTAAACAACAAAACAAAAAGAAAAAATTATACTTTTTGCAACACACTTGACACAAAAAATAAAAACATGGTGAAACTAAAATTTTTACGCTAAACAACGTCAAACTCGAACCGTATTAAATTATATCTTAACCATGGATGTTAGCAACATATTCGGCGCTTTTACGTTTCCTACACTTCGCGAAGGAGTTTCCTCTTTTCTTTTTCCAACAAGACGCGATCTGAACCATCATTGGACCGGGTCTCCCTTCCTGCCTTTGGCTTAGAAGAAATAATTTATCTTCCTCAATCGTAATTATTGTGGGCATCAGCGTGGGCAATGTCAAAAAGGTTATTAAAAGTTGCAACAAAATCTTGCTCCCGAATTTTCCTGCATTGTTACCGGCGATTAGAGCTCGTCAGCAACCCTTCCATTCCTGATACAAGCATTCAAGTTTTAAAACACTTTTGTCCACATTCTTCGTTGGTATTCGTGCTTTAGCCCAAAAAACTTACACTTCTTTAATAACGAGGTAAGCAGCGCCACGGAGACTTAATTTTACTTTACGAAGGTTATAAAAAAGGCAAACTTGTTCGTTGGACGGCACTTTTACACCGACAATTTGGCTTTCATCATAGTCAAGGAGATATAACTTTTCTTGTGTCCTGGTTTGCTTTTTTAACTTAATTTAATTGTCTTATTTAAATTACACCAAGTAGCACACTTTAAACTTCTTGATAAACTAAATAATTATCACGTCTGTATAAGTCAAGTTTGCAGCTCCAAAGTGATTTTTGGTACATTTTTTGATCTCTTTGTACCCAATTTTTGATCTCTTTGGACACTTTGGAGCTTGCACTAATTTTAACATTTTAATTTTTATTTTTATTAAACACTTTATCACTTATTTCACTACTGCTTAAATGCCTACATTTTGCCGCGCTTAAGTAGTTTTTTACCGACGACCTGTTCAGGTGTTTCGCGACACGATTTGGCTTCGGCTAAACCAAAGTTCGGCCGAGAAAAAGTACTTAAGTGTGGTGTCGAATTGGTAGCAGATTAGTTGCAAGCTGCCAGCCACCGCTGTGCGAGCTACATACATGTAGGTTTGTGTGTCAATGCAATGCCTGCATATGGCTCCTGTACGCTACAATTTTTTTTCTCCCATATAGCTAAGGCGCACCCTAATGTGTGTGTATGCGCGTGTGTAGTGCGTATCGAAAGCTAAATCCTTTAGTTTAAAGCGTATTGCGCCAACGCTGCTGGAGCTGCATCGCCAAAGGTATTGAATACTAAGCGCATGAGCATGCGACAAGCTCAATGAGGCTTTTGGAATATACGAACTTTGACATGCGACAATATTTGGCATTATTGTAAGAAACAGTTTTATTGTACTATATACATACATATATACCTTTCGTACATTTGTTCTTTGAAAAATTAAAGAAAGCCGACTTAAAAAAAAATTACTATTTTACTTTCCTTGCTTGCAAAAAAAGTTTGAAGCAAAAACAGACAGAAAAGAGAAAAAAATATGTGTGGCCTCTTGTGCAACAGAAGTGAAAACCTTTTTTTTATGTTCATATTTTAAAAATTTGTCACGTGTGATCACAATTAATATTGTTAAATTCAGTTAAAGATCTTTTTTATTCCAAGCTTGAATTCGTCGGTAAGCAGGCTTTTCGCAGGAGTGTAAGCCGCTCTACGTATCCTCTATCCTTTTTTATACTCAGTTGAGCAGAGCTCACAGAGTATATTAACTTTTTTGGATAACGGTTGGTTGTACAGGTATAAAGGAATCGAGATAGATATAGACTTCCATATATCAAAATCATCAGTATCGAAAAAAAATTCGATTGAGCTGTCCGTCGTCCGTCCGTCTGTCCGTTACACGATAACTTGAGTAAATTTTGAGGTATCTTGATGAAATTTGGTATGTAGGTTCCTGGCACTCATCTCTATCGCTATTTAAAATGAACGATATCGGACAATAACCACGCCCACTTTTTCGATATCGAAAATTTCGAAAAATCGAAAAAGTGCGATAATTCATTACCAAATACGGATTAAGCGATGAAACTGGTAGGTGAGTTGAACTTATGACGCAGAATAAAACTATAAAATTTTGGACAATGGGCGTGGCACCGCCCACTTTTAAAGAAGGTATGTATAGAAGTTTTGCATAGCTGTATTTAGCGGCTATGTCGTTGAAGATATCATGTTATGATTTGCAGGAACGTATACTCTATTAACTATATGTCTGCTTAATAAAAATTACCAAAACGCGTATCGCACGTACAGACTGTGGGAGACACGAACTGCACCACTTTTTAGAAAAGAATAAATTCAAATTTAAAAGAAAAGTTAATATCTTTACAGCTACTATAAGTAATTATGTCAACATTCACTCCAGATAATGATATGTTGGAACACAAAATACAAAATAATAAGAAGATTTCAAAATGGGCGTGGCATCCGCCCTCCTTTAGTTTAATGTCGAGGATACTTTAATGCCATAAGTCGAACAAAAATTTACCAGCACGTGTGAATTTGGTAGAACGGCTTAGATTCTGCACGATACTGTTTCTGTGAAGAAAGGGCGAGAATCGGGTGTGAGCCACGCCCAGTTTTTATACACAGCGAACCGTCTGTCCTGCCGCATCGGCCGCATTAACCGATAACTCGAGCAAAAATCGATATATCTTACTACAAAACTCAGTTCACGTCACTGTGATCGGAACTCACTTTGTATGGCCCACCCTCTCCCGTGCTACCTCACAAAATACGCCCACCCGCGCCGCACCCACACCACTCCGCCCACTCACTGACCCTCACCGCCGCACCCTTGTTCGTCCTCCCTTCTTCTCCCGACTCTGTTCGCATTATTACGTCAAATGTAAAAACAACTGCATATTACATATACCGAAGATACGAAAAAAGGGCGATGAAACTGGTAATGATCTTTGGTCCATGAGCGCAAATATATAACTTTAGAGAAAAACTCGTAAAATGGGTGTGACACATACCTATATTAAGTAGAAGAAAATGAAAAGTTTTGCTAGGGCGAAATCAACAAGCCCTTGGAATCTTGAAGGAATACTGTTCGTGTAATACATCTCATACAATCAACATTACAGCGTGTACCGACAGATGAGTCTGGCTCACCTGGGTCACATTTTGTTCGATATCTCGACGCAAAACGCCTGTCACATATCCACCTCAGGCCACTACATCCGATAGAGCATCCTTTTAAAACCTCCTTATACCTCTGCGTAATTGATACCCATATATCGTACAAACATATTCTATAGTAGTCACCCCTGGCGTTCACGTTATGGCGATATCTCGAAAGGCGCTCCACATATTAGAACTAATGCCCCTCCTTTACAATACTCATAACACCTTTCATTTGATCTCCATATCGTAGCAAACACACAATTCTAGAGCCACCCCTGGCCCACCTTTATGGCGATATCTCGAAAAGGCATCCCCTAGAGAACTAAGCGCCCCCGCTCTTTTTAAATACTCATTAACACCTCTTACAGACAGACAGAACACACATATCGTACATAACAAAATTTTAGAGTCACCCGGTCCACTCTTTTGGCGATATTTCGAAAAGGTGTCCTCCTATAGAACTAAGGCCACGCCCTTTTAAATACTCATCACACCTTCTCATTTGATACACCATATTGTACAAACACAATTCTCAGCGTCACACCTGGATCCACCTTATGGCGATATCTCGACAAATGGCGATCCGGCATACTCAGAACTAAGGCCCACTACCATTTTAAAACACTTATTAACACCTTATCGTTGATCACTCATATTGTACAAACGCATTCTAGAGTCAACCTGGTCCACTTTTATAACGATATCCGAAATGGCATCCACTCACAGTAGAACTAAGGCCCACTCCATTTTAAAACACTTATAACACCTTTCGTTTGATACCCCTATGTACAAAACGCCATTCCTAGCAGTCAACCCTGCGTCAACTTTTATAACGATATTCCGAAAAGGCAATTCCACCTATAGAACTAAGGGCCCACTCCTTTTAAAATACTCCACTAAACACCTTATCATTTGATACCACTACTCGTACCAACAAGTTCTAGAGTCGACCCCTAGGTCCTCGTGTTAGGCGATATCCGAAAAGGTCGTCTCACCCAGAGAACTAACGCCGCACTCCTTTAAAACACTCATTACACCCTTTCGTTTGATACCCATATCGTACAAATCAATTCTACGAGTCACCCTGGTCCACGTTTATGGCGATATCTCGAAAATGCGTCCACCTATAGAACTTACGGCGCGACACATCCCTTTTAAAATACTCATTAACGCCTTTCATTTGATACCCTATCGCACAAACTAAAGTTCTAGAGTCACCCTGAGTCACGGTTTATCGGCGATATCCATACGAGGCGTCCACACATAGACTTAGGCCACTCCTTTTAAAACACCACTCATGACGCACCTTTCGTGTTGGCATACCACATATCGTACATAACAATTCTAGAGCCTGGTCCACATGGTTAGGCGATATGCTCGAAAAGGCGTCACCCTGCCATAGACCTAGAAGCCACTCCTTTTAAAATACTCATTCACGCCTTTCATTTGATACCCATATCGCTACAAACAAATCTAGAGGCAGCACTCGTCGGCACCTTTACTAGGCGATATCGCTAAATGGCTTCCATCTATAGCACTATGGCACTTCCTCTTCAAAATAGCGTCTTTATGACCTTCCTATTTGATACACATGATCATACAAACACATTCCAGGGTACCCTGGGTCTCTTTTACAACATGGTGATTTTCCTTACTCTTTGTCTCACCAGCTCTCAACTGAGTACGTACTGTTCGGCTTACACCCACACTTCGCCTTCCTTACATTGTATTTTATTACGAATATTTAATTTTTTTATATTGTTTTTATTTTATATGTTGATATTTATTGTTGTTTACTCATTTTTTGTTTATCTGTGTTTGGTCATTTTATTTTAATTTTTTCTGTGTTTTATAATTTTTTTTATTGTTAGTATTTATTCCATTTTGCTTCATTTATTCGACTCGTTCATGTTATTTAGTTTTGTATTCATTTATTATATTTAACCTTATTTATTATATTTTATCTGATGTTATTTTATTTGTTCTATTTTATTTACATTTATTTATATTTTATTTATTTTATTTTATTTTACTTATTTTTATCTTATGTTAGTTATTTTACACTTTATCCTTTTTAAGTTATGTTATTTACTTGTATTTTCATCTATGTTACTTACTTTTCTTTCTATTTATATTTTATTTAAATTTAGTTTTCACGTTATGTTATTTTATCAGTTTTCATTTTATTTTGTATATTCTTTTTATTTATCCTATATCGCTAATTATTTATCTTTATTTTATTCTATACTTCTTTACTCTAATTAATTTATATGTATTTGACTTTATTCTAGTTTATGTTATTTAATTTTTTTACTTTCTAGTTTATTTATTTTATTTGTATTCATCTTACTTTAGTTAATGTCTCATTTTATTTTGACTTTATTTTAATATGTTATTTTACATGTTGTTTAATTTGACTTTACTTTATTCGTTCTTTTTTATTCTTTTATCGTTATGCACAAAAAATTTTTTCATTGTAGACTATTGTTAATGTTTTGTATTTATTTTACTAAATTCTATATGATTAATTTTTGTGGTATTTACTTTATTTTACGCTTCTATTGCAGTTCATTTATATTTCATTTAATCTTATTTATTTTATTTTATTCGATTTTAATTAACTTAATTTTTTTTATTTTATTTTATTTTTTTGTTCTTTTCAATTTTATTTTTTTCATTTTGATCTATACTTTTTAATTTTCCTTTTTTTATTTAATTTTATCTTATTATATTTTTATTAACTTTCTTTTAATTTTATTTTATTTTACTTTGTTTCTATTTTTTATTTTTTTTGTTTTGTTTTTTATTTTGGTCTTATTTTTTTTATTCATTTAATAAATTTTTTTTTTATTTTTTATTTTCATTTTATTTTAGTTTTTTTTATTAATTTATTAAGTTTTTGTTTTGTTTTTATTTTTTGATTATTTTATGTAATTGTTGCTATTTCTTATAGAATCCTTTCATTAGCAATTAGCTCGCCTACGTGAGATCCAAAACACCCATACCTAGTTTAATCGGTAATGGTTCTCTCCTTAGGGTCATTAAACTTCCTTACCCTAACACATAGTCATAACCATGTTTTTACTTATCCATATCAAATTGCATCAGTTATTGTGCTTAACCTAAAAATCGTGAAATTTCATAAAAATGAAGAAAACGCATAAAAAATAACGGTATCAAACGTATCAAAACAATAAATAAAATCTACAAAAGTTAATAATTCTCCAACTCAATATTTTTAGGTTATGTATATGGCGAAACACCAAAAACATTCTTCGGCTATGAGTAGGTTATGGTTTAGCGTATGATATGGCATCATTAATGGCCCTTTAACTACCAGCCTCCCCTAACAAAAGTGCTAAAGTGTTCACTTCTCAAACAAAATCTTGCCAACACCCTAAATAGGTGAGTGAGTATCTTGAGAGTGTTGCAGAAAAGTTTTTATTACGTCGTGTTTTTGTTTTCTTTTTCTTTAACTTTTTCATTTCTTTCATGCAACTTGACACAGAGGAAAGCACCAAAAGCATATTGTCCCAAAAGGAAAGCTTAATCACAGAGCGTGCTTGTACGAAGAACAAAAATATTCCTACCGAGAGTAAATAGAAAATGTATACTACAACATAAGTAAAACAAAAGGGGAGGTAGCAGTACATAAAAAGCAATCTCAGAAGAAGAAAATATACAAGTGTATAAAAAGAAGAAGGAAGGAAATCGAAGTTGGGTTGTTAAGAAAAGGGAAAGTGCATACACCGCATGTTTCGAGACGTGCAAAAGTCACAGAGGAAACAAAAAGTTGCCACAGCTGATGATGCTTTCAGTTTTGTAAAGCTTTGTAACAGAATAAGCGTCTGTCATTGGTGTTGTACGCAGCAACAACGTAGCATAGTGGTGTGATTAGATAAGTAGCATGCATAAAAAATCGATGATTATCTCGTTTTAGTGATACATAAAATTTATTGTTTTCATTTCTTTAATTTAAGAAAAGCTTGCGCGGTGTCAGATGATTTGCGCTAAGTGGTTGCAACTAGACCAGATTTCTGAAGCACAGTAAAATTTCCATAATATACTTACGGTAGTGATTGAGGAGAAATAAGAAGTGAGAGTGAAGACTGATTTTCGAATCGAAGCTACAGCTCTGGGAAGCTTCCGTTTATCCTGGAACTAACGTCTGCAGAAGACAGTTTGAGTTGACTTTTCAGAGTATGTACAACATTAAATGAAGTGAATCTTTTTCTGGCGAAGAAGTTAGGCTGGAGAGGATTAAGGGGTTCTAAAAAATTTGAATGTCTCTAAAAATATAATTAATAAGTTTATCAGCTGCGATCTAGGGAGAAAAATCGTGTTCCTGAGAGAGAAGCTAATGCTGAGAGAAAAAATTTGGTCTTCAGTAAGAAGTTATCAATTGCAGAGCTTCAGTGTTTGAGGGAAATTCGATCGTCCTAGAGAAAACCCTAGGAAATTTGCCCTTCGAATAACCTGACCTTCTAAAGTAGCTCAGGGTTCAAGGGAAAATATATGTACTGCTACAGAAATTGTCTTTTGCGAATGAGCGTTGTTTGTGACGGGAATGAGCCTTCTGCTTTTGTGGGTCATCCGAGAGCAGTTTGGTCATGCCGAAAGATATTTAATCAAGCGAAAGAACGCTGTTTTCCCAGATAAAACTGGTATTGTATAGAGAAACTCGGACTCTGAGAGAAACTCGGTATAGAAAGAGAAATTTGGCTTGGCAGGGCAATTTGGTCATACGGTAAACATGACACGGAAATTGTTATAATTTCAGTAACACTCGCTTTGATCAACTTCAATTGCGAAGGAAATTTAGTTTCGAGAGATAACTCGGTCTTGCGATATAAACGCGGTTCTCGAAGAAAAACGCACTCTTCTGAAGGAAACTTGATGTTTAAAGCAACAATATTCAAAGAAAACTTGGTCTTTTATATACTGAGTTGAAGCTTACGAGCGCGTTATTATGAAGCAAAATTTAAATGTTCTTTTTCCTCCTACTCCCTGAAGAGATGCGGAAGCATCCAAACGCGTAGTAAAATTTGCCTTACAATTACCGGCCATAAGGCTCCAACTCAGTGCATAAAAAACTGATTTTTTGGCTCAATAAAAAGTTAAAAAATAACCTCGGTCTTTTAGAAAATTCGGAGACCTTTAGGATTAGTAATAAATACTCGTTATTTTAGGAGAAACTCGGTCTCTCAATATATTTTTAAGCTCGGTCTTTGGAAATGAGATCGGCCTTTGGGTAAAAGCTCAGCGTGTTATGAGAATTTCGTGTTTTTAGAGATGCTTGGCCTTCAAACTCCTTTGAAAAAAGTTAGCCAACGGGAAGATACTCGGTTTCATGGAAGAAACTTAGCCTTTGAGAAGAAACTCGGATTGAGAAGAGAACTCCGCCTTTGGGAAAAAGTCAAAGTATTTGGGAAGAAACTCGGTGTTAAGAAAGGAAAGCATTTTAGAAGACAATGGGGTTTAGGGAAAAACTCGGCCTTCGGAAAGCAAATTGGGCTTCGGAACAAAACTGGTCACAAGGAAGAACCTTGGCCTTTGGAAAGACACAGTTACTTTGGAGAAAAAGGGCCTACCCTTGGGAAAAACTACCTTTGAAAAAAATTTGCCCGAGAAACTAGGACTTTAGTAAAGAGCTCTGCTTGGAAATTAAACCGGCCTTTGGTAAGAAAACTCGATATGCGGGAAGTAACTCAGCCTATAGAAAAAAACAAACTGAAAGAAACTTGGCTTTTAGAAGGACACTCCGGTTTTGAAAAAAAAGTTGAGCTTAGAAAAAACAGCCTTTGGAACGAAACTGGACTTTTGTACAGAATCTGAGTCTTTGGAAAGAAACTCAGCCTTTAGAAAGGCACTCGAACTTTGGAAAGAAACTCGGGATTGTGTAAGGAACCCGGCCTTTATAAAAATACTCGACCTTTTGAAGAAACTAGCCTTAAGGAAAATCTCGGTCTTTGAAATTGAACAAAGGCTTTAGGAAGTTACGCTGCCTATGAAAACAAACTCGGCTTCTGAGCAGATCATACAATAAACTAGAGGTGCCTGTGTCAAAGTCCTTAGCAGTGTATTGAAAAGTTCCTTGAGTGCGTACGAATGCGGATAGTTAAAAATTTCCGATTTATCACAAATTTAGTATTTATTCATTAAAATAAAACTTGTTCACGTTTTTATATTTTTACCACAATTTGGAACCTGCTGTCCCACTGTGCTTCAAAATGTTGAATTTAGAATCGTAAGAGGCTATAGAGTTGATGATTAAGTTTCTGCTTTAAACATGTTGAAGTATTAAATTAAAAACTGAAATGACTTATCAGCATAAAGCGAACTCACATAGCTTAAGGCAACGACTGGGATATGTTTTCAAAAAGAAAATGCCACAAACTTTTCAAAAGCCGCAAATAAACATTCCTCGAATCATTGACCAATTATGCCGCAATCCTTCGCCTTTAAAATTTGTCCAACTGGCAAAATAACCAAAGTACGCGCATGAGTATTTTTTGGAATTTTTATATTTTTTTTAATTGTGTTTAACGCTTTTTTTTAGCAACCATGTGCTATGCTAAAATATCTGACTTGGATAACTTGGTTCAAATTTTGTATTGCAATGCAAAATTCTTGAATAGCTACACTGAATTGCTGCTACGTACAGCTTGTGGCATTCTTGTGCTTCAGGTAGTCCATGAAGCCATCGAATATGATTGGATATTTATGTACCCGTAAGTACATATGTGTGTAAGCATGTGCTTGTTGGCTTAGAGCGTGAAGTTTGGGAAGCATATCGTTTAACTTACACATATTTTATTGATGCTTGTTAATAAATTTTGGCTGATATATTTATTTGATGAAATATGGCCTTGGGACATATGATGCTGCGCACTTAAGTATGCGCGTGCAGTGTGGGTGGAAAATTTGATGAATAATACCGAGAAAACTAAATAATTTCATATTCATATGCAGACTTTCATTAGAATTTGTTTATACGTATAGCAGCGTATAATAAAATGGCTGTGGTAAGTTTTATTAAATTTCATCAAATACATTTTTCTGTTTTATTTGCAATATTTGAAGGAAAAACTTCTATGAATTTTGTGACTAAAACTATGCAAACTAATATCAATAACGTCTTCGAAAAAATATCGAAATTATTATTTGGAGTTTTCTGAATTTTTTAATTTTTTTGAGCAAGCAGCAGGCTTTTTGAGGAATGCATTCCATTTGGAATAATTATTCATTTCATTTAGTCCCAGAGAATTGCAATAATTTTCCGAATTTTTTCCGAAATTTTTTTTATTTCATGGATTGCATTCATTTGACTGCAATACTTGGAGGAATACATTCTTCAAGCCTTTGCACTCCTTTTGCTTTTCAATATTATTATTTACTGGCAGAATATTTTTGAATTTTCTTATTACACATGAGGAATGCAAAAAGGAATAATTAGTTCGGACTAACAAAAAGGAAAGATTTGCGGTTGTGTTATTCCATAAGAGGAATGCGTTTAAGTTTTGTTATTTCACATGAGGAATGCAAAAAGGAATACTTAGTCCGGACTAACAAAAATAATAATGACTAAAAAAAATTATTCCAAAAAAGGAAAAAAGGCTGCATCCAAAAGTATTACTCCAGGAATGGGAATGCATGGATTGCATTCCTTAACAACTCTAGTATGCAGTTTTCAATTTTAGTTTAATAGAAGGCAAATTTTTTATCCTCCGAAATTCGTATGATTTAAAAAAATTTTTTCGAAGAGCTTTTTTTTATATGAAAGAAAATCTGAAACACCCTTCGCAAAAATAATTGCCAAAAATCAATGCGAATTTCGAGAGACAAAATATATACTTTGTTAGACTAAAATAGGGCTGAAATACTGCGTACTAAAAAATTTTCTGAGCTTCAAATAAAAATTTCCATATTACGTCACATTTTCTCGAAATTTCCAGAAAATATTTTTGAAATTTTTTTGTAAAGTTTCAGTTGCAAAATCATAGAAATTTTTCTATTAAATATCGAAAATAGAAAACAGAAACACTTAGTTGACGAAATCGATTAAAAAAACGCCCTGCTATTTTGCTGTTCGCTGCTGTACTTGCGTATATATATATATTATGGCTATAGCAAATCAACACATCTTTACCTGCGAGTGAGTCAATTTGGTAGTGTGACTGCAAAGGGGCTTGCAATAGGACTGTGTAGTTTCAAGGAAGAACAAGCATAGCAGAAAAATAGCGTAAATATTCCCTTCATGAAGGTTAATAGAGCCACGTTCCCAAATAGGAACTCGCACGTTCGAAAGTAGATCTTAACTACAAATTTTTCAACTATATTCTAGAAAAATTTGATTCGGAAATCTTTTCATAAGAGGGCAGGCAAGTAAAATTCAGAAAAGGTCAAATGAATTTGAGAAAATGGCAGGGACAAATAAAATTCAGAAAATGAATGAATGAATTTTAGAAGAGGAGGAATGCATATCAGAAAAGTATAAATCAATTCACGAGTTAATACAATTCAGAAAAAGGTAAATAAATCTGGGGGTCAATTCACGTTCTATGAAGTTGTGCAGTGAAAGCATTTTTCACCACTTCATCTGATATGCGATTCAGTTTAAAAAAAAAGTTATATTTATTGTCAAATTTTTTTATTTAACCAAATTTTTTCACCGTGAATTTGCCGTGAAAAATCTATATATATAAAAGAAAGCGGTGTTAGTTACACTATGTGCTTTATTTTGTATTGCGAATGATAGCTCAGACGAACGATTCGCCTTCAAAAGATTTCGTCTAGCATTGGTATTCTCTATCATTTCGTTCGGCCTTTACGTTCTTACTTTATGTTAGACAGAAAGGCGAAAGCAAATGATATGTTGCCATCGCTTAACATAGTGCAAATACACCAGCGATTCGTCTCTGAGCCGAAACCAACGTTCGTTTTGTATTAGAGAATAAGGACCTATAACTCACGAACGGATGAACCGATTTGGCTGAAAACTGGTGCTAGAGGTAGCTTAGAACCAGGAGACGGACATAGGATACTTTTTATCCCGTCTGGATGGTTTTCCGGATCCGTCCGGGATCCCGTCGGGGTTATTTTGGAACTTTTTCGGGATTATGTCAGGGTTATTTGGGGATTCCTCCTGGATAATTTTTGGATGGTTTTGGGATCCATCTGGGATCCCGTCGGGGTTATTTCGTGACATTATCGGTATCCTTCAGGCATCATTTCTGGATAGTTTTCGGGATCCATCTGGGATCATGTCGGGGTTATTTCGGGACATTGTCGGAATCTTTCAGGCATCATTTCTGGATAGTTTTCAGGGTAATTTCTGAAAATATTTGGGCTAATTCGGCATCATTTGGGGACCCTTCTGGCATCATTTCTGGATGGTTTTCGGGGTCCGTTCAGGGTCATTTCCTGACTACTTCGGGATCATTTTGGGATCTGTTGCACTCAGAGTAAACCGCCGTTCTAAAATCCAGCACCACCGGACTCAATTCAGGCTTTTCATGTTCTTACTTTTTGTTCTTGAAAAACGAACGACCTGTTCTTAAAACAACAACCTTGTTCTTGAACTGACAACCATTTTCTTGAAAAGAGAACGCTGGTCTTAAAATATGAACAAATGTTCTATTAATGAGAGCATGTTCTTAAATTAAGTTCAAGAAAAAAAGCAACGGTATAATTCGTGTGCACTACAATGTAAAATACATCATTTGGCACAAGCTACCAAGCAGTTGTAGTGGCCAGCGTCTATGATGTTGCGGTTGCGATCGCGTGGCGAGAGTTCGATCACCGTCAAACTCTGAAGTTTTTCTAAAACAAGTTTTTATATTCTTTTTTTTAACTCTTATTTTTCGTTGAGTTCCATTCACATATGCACAGGTAATTCTCAAACTTGTTATGAAATGTTTAAGTATATATTCAGATTTCATCAGTAAAAGGAAGAATTTCTGTATATAAGAGAAATATATGAAAAAATGCATATTATGCGTCTTTTTCATTTTTGGATTTTAATAATATTCTTGTTGTTATTAATATTTTTTATTGATGACAAAAAAATTATTATTAATAAAAATAAATAAATGGGTACTAATTGAAAAAATTAACTTCCCACCTCCACCTCCGAAACATCAAGCTCAACTATTCTTGAATTCAGACCGAAAAATGTTAAATCGACCACAAATCGTTCTCGAAGCGTGAGAACGAAAAATCTTAAATCAAGCCCAAGTAGTGCTTGAAATGAGCACAGAAGGTTCACACATCAATACCAAATGGTCATAAAATACGAACGGTGAGCTTGGAAAAAACTGTTCTTAAAACAAGCCCATCGGTCACGAGTTAAGAAAAAACGTCTTAACAGACTTTTGTCAACCAATGTTCTTAATTTTGAACTTGTTTCGTTCGTATTAGAACAATTTTTTCTCTGAGTGTATATCGTCTAGTAGCCTCTGCCGATTCTGTGATCGCGAAGATGAGACTGCAGAACACATACTGATGGAATGCGATGAGAGGAGATGAGAATTCAAAGGCATTTTCTTCTTTTCATATTGAAAAGTTGAAAATATTTACTAAGTACTTTCTTTAATTAAATTTTTTTTGACAGAAAAATATCATTTTTTACTCACCACAGTGCTCGTTATTGGATTTTCACAACGAGTATTGCAAAGAACACGAATCGCCTAATATGAAAAAGTGATGTGATAAAATGAAAAAATTTATTTCTCAGCGAGCATGAATTTTTTTTTCACTCATGACTTCATAGAACGTGAATTGACTCCCCGAGCAAAGGGCAATGTATTGAGAAAAGATTAAATGAAACTCAGAAAGGGGCAAATAAATTTCAGAAAAGGTAAACTGTAAAATTCAGTATCCCAAATGAATTTGAGAAAATGGCAAATGTATTTAAGGAATGGCAAATCAATTTCAGAAAAAGCCAAAACATAAAAAAGGAGAAAAATATTCAAAAAATAGAAAATGAAATTTAGAAAGGAGAAAGGTCTTCAAAGGCCAGAGTTTGCTCTGGAATTTCACCGCGGTCGTAGTTCAGCGATCAGGAAGGGCTCCCTCTATGTCAAAAAAGATTTTCAGCATAGACTCTTAAAGCGCGCCCTCTTTAAAGCTTTGGGATGACCTGTAAATAGTTTCGATAATATTCGGGAAGATTATACAGCTTTTGTTGGTATCTTTTGTCAGTTTAGAGCTTTAAGGCGAAAGAAAGGAAGGCATATGGGTATGAAGTGCTTTGCTTTGACGTGGTGAGGCACTGGTAGGAGTTGCAAGCTGAAAATATAGTAGATGTCACAGGCTAACGACACAAAGGAGGTACTTGGCCTCTTGCTAAGTACTACCGCTTTCGTTATGTCATGACACGCAGTAGGTATCCGAATAGAAAATGCGGTTGTTCCACTCCCTACTTCGTATGGAAATATATGCGCTAAAGGTAGGTTCAAAATGCGAGCTATATCCCGCGATCTCACACAACGATGTGGGGTAGGTGATAGAACTAGGGGACGTGACGGCATAAGGAAAACGAAATTACTCTCACCTTTAAAATCAGCAGCGGAGAATCTCCTCAAAACATCTTCCTCATCGTTCTGGCCAAAGTAAGTGAATGATAACCGAGACAAGAATCAAAATTTTTGCAGTACAAAATGATGCAAAAGACAAAGCAAATTTCTGGTATTCCACCCTTTATGAACTCTTCACGGAATTACTAAAAGTAGTCAAAATTCCGCCCCAGGTTGTCAATACCGACCAATCTCAATCGATGAACCTTTTTGCATAAAAATTTGACGCTTCAATTGACCTTTTTCATAGCCATGTGCAATGTATCCACATACTCTAACTCTATATCTATATTCTGATACTCATATTTAAAGGTATTTGTATATATGTTAGTATTTTCGTATATTGACATAAATTTCATCGAATTTTACTGGGATTTTACTAAAACACTCATATGTGGGTAGTAAGAACAATCAACTCACACTGAAATCTTCAATCTGTAACAATTTTTGAACGACTGTTGATGGAATCTTTGATGTTCTTAAGAGCTTTTTCCTGTAGCACAGGAAGTGAGTGTAACTGAATATGTATACGCACGTGAGTTGGCATATTTTTACTTACCTTATGCTTCGTATACGATTAGCGGAGGTAAAGTGATTTAACAAATTTGTTTAGCGTTTCATCGCTTGAGGCATAACAACACACATTTCTATTTGCGGCACTCTTAGGAACATATATAAATTATTGACACACACATACCTTCGGCCAGTGGTAAATTTACACACACTTGACTCATAAATGAAGTAGGCTTTACATTTACTTTTCAATTAATGTGTGAGAATTTCAATAATTTTGGTCGTTTACATAATTTCAAATATTTATAGAAAATTATAAATAGAATGTGTGTATGTATATGTATTATATAAGGTACTTTACTGACGAAAAAAGGCGTGTAGTACCAAGTACTCGTGAAGTTCGATGTCTTTCAGACAACTAGAGCTCACCCAGTGGTTGAAACCACAACATAAGTAAGTAGGACTTTATAGAAGCATGACTTTGCGCTTCACGACAGGAGCTTCTTCGACTTATTATCGATATCGAACTATTCTTATCGGCTTGTTAACGCCGAGTCGTCATAGGTTTCTTATTGGTCGCATATCGGCTTATTATTGACAAGTTGCCGAGAGTTACAGATGTGTCATAGATTTTATATGCCTCTATCCGTTTCAAAACGAACCGAAAAGTCGACAATAACAAATCGATAATATGTCAATAAAAAATTGTTTACACTCGCGAACAAACCAATACATTTTCGTTAAAAAGTTTAAAAATTTTCGATAACTTCTCTCTAAAAAAAATCGATAACACGCTGAGAACAAATAAGTAATACTCCGACGACAAATCGATAACTTTTCGTTGAAACGTTTATAACTTTTCGATTATATATGACACATTTGCGAAAGTAAATCGATAACTTTTATATAAAAAATCGATGTACTTTTTATGAAAAAAACGATAAAAACTGTGTTATAATCCGATAGCTTTTCGATAATAAATCGATAGCCTTTCTATAACGAATCAATAACACATAAGTATCCGGCAAAGGACCATCAACTTCGATGCCACTTCGCAAAGCCTTCTGGGAGTGTCTTTATCGTTAATACAACAACAATACACAATAACAAATTGGTTACACTCCGTTAAAAAGAAATATTTTTTAAGGAACAAACCGATATTTTTGTTAGATAAACATTTCGATATATAATAATATAATATAGCTCTCGATATAAAAACGAAATCTTTGCAACAACTAACCAATAATTCGTCGATACAAATCGATAACTTATCGATAACCTTTGTTTTCGAAGGAAAATTATAACACTTCGATAACAAAGCGATAACTCTTCTAAACTTCGTCTACAGAACACCTTAACAAACCTTTTCTTTAATTTCCTTTACCTTTTTTCCCTTTCCTCTCTTTCCTCTTAGAAAAACTAAATTTTGTTTAGCCTGTCACAGTAGTAGTAGTATGAGTAGTATGGTCATCTTATATTGGGCTTAAGTTGGTGCTTAATTTAGCCAATTATTTTATAAAATTGAGATATGTAGAAATCATTTCATTGTAAGTCGAGAGCAACGTGTGTGTCTATAAAGTAAAGCTAAATGGAGTTCGTTGAATACGGTGAATCACATTTCTAGTATGAGTAATTTAAGTACATTCCGGTATAAGCACCATAAACGTACTAGTTCGACCAATAAGAAATATAACCACATTGAACCTTCTGGACCATACAATCCCCTTCTTCCATGAGGAACTTGTGGTCGTCAGACCTCTTCTGCTAAATAAACAGGTTTCGCTGCAGGTGGGAGAGTTTTACAATTTTTAAAACGACAGCCGAGATAGGGTGATGTTAAATTCAGCAAGCGAATTATATAATTAAATGTGCGAAACAGCAATAAAATTTATTTAGTAGTCTTCTCCGGGATCACTCAGGAATTTCGCCTGAGCCCTTAAGAGGGATAAGTTACGGGAGTTTTCGGTATTTGTTTGATTACACAACCGATGACCCGTCGATAACGTTGTTGCCGACAACAGCCCGTTAACAGTTCGATTAAGAACACATTACTCGTCGATAACAAATTGATAACACGCCTTTAACTTGTCGATAACAAATCGGTAACAGTCCGATAACAAATCGATAAGTTTTCGATAGCAAATCGATATGTTTCTGTTAAACTGTCGACTACTTGTAGTATACTTTTTGCTAAGAAATCCATTGCTCACCGATAAGATTTTTTTATCGATAGCAAATATATAACACCTTGATAACAATCGATAGCCCGTCTATGGCAGGCTGGTAAACAAATTGATAACATACCGATAACAACATCATCACTGATTGACACTTACCGCCTAGGCAATAACTCGTCGAAAATAAGACAGAAAAAACGCTCCCCGGTTTGGTTTCCGATCTTCCTTTCCAATCCATCTCTTTCTCGTAACGCTTTTTTCTTTTGCTTCCCTTTCCTTACTAAAAGTATAAATTCCCAATAGAACATTCCATTATCCAACCACTACACATGCACTAACCTTACGCTTACGTTCTTGATTTCCTCATACCGTGAGCAAAGATGTGTACACATGATTAGTATCGGCAGCGGATTTGTCAAAGAGAAGAATCAGTAGGTCGAGACGATTATAAAAGATACTACTTAGAGTCCCCGGAAGACTTTGGCTTGGCTACATTTAAAGAAAGAACCCCACTTCCCTCTTCACTCTCAATCCCATTATCTTCTCTTAATATTTAATTTTCTTCTATTTCTGTCCATCCCTTCTTCCATTTATCTTCGTTCCACACCCAAACAGATTCCCACTTCCACTCCCACTCTCTTTCCTACTCACACACCCAACTCTTAATACAACTATACATACCCTTTACCTCTCACCTCAATTTCATCATATCAGTGCTCACAAGCAATACTCGCCGTAGTCCTATGCTTTTACGTGGGACTTAGGCGATTATTACTTATGACCACAGATATATGGAATCCCTGTACCAAACACTGAATACCTGCTTCCACTGAATACCTGCTTCCGCTGCCCGCTAATACTCCTGCCTGCGATGTACTACTCTCCTAGCAAACAGAACCTATTGCCATACTGTTAGGTTAGGTTGAACTGGCCTGTTCATATGAATTTCACATAACTGAAATACCCTATCAAGAACCAGGACCTATGTTATAAAAGAACTCCGCTTTCTTGGCAAATACTAGAAGCCTTCTAGGACCTATGCTGATTGCTGCCTCTCGATTTGACAGCCGTGTTTCTCCCCTAATAGCTGGAGTCTATAGCCTGGCAAGCGCAGAGCACGCATTCCACAATTCCTACATCTGCTATCACTCACCAGCCTAGTTTTAAAGCCATGTGACGCCAGAAGGCAGTGTCCAGTTAGAATACGAATTGCCATACTGTAGTTTCTGCAAAATAAAATGTGTGTATCTTCTTGCCTTTTACTCCTCTTTTTTACGTTTGATTCATATCTCCCATACGTGTATTCTTCCTTTCACTTCCTCAGTTTTTCTCTGTTCTATTCTCACTTTCTTTCCTATGCCTTAACATCCATTATTTTTCTTCATCTTCTTCCTTTCTCTTGCTTCCTCTATATCCTTGTACTCCTCGCACTTCCAGGTCCCAAACATTAAGCTTGTCGAAGAGGAAATTCTGTACGGAAATTCAAGAAATCGCTATATAAATAGCAATCGCACCCTGGTGGCTTCTTGAAGGAAAAGCTTCTCGAATATTAAGATAGGCCAAAATGTGGGTTCTCTTTACCAAATCTTCAACAAAGCGTCGCATAAACACAATTAGTACAATCGTATTGATAGCTTTCTTGGAATAGGTCCGTCTTTGATCGACTTCCCGGAAAGAAAAGTTCATCAAATGATCATACTAAATTAATATGAAATCTTGCAATGTTTAGCAGCTTTTTTCCCGACGAAAAAAACTACTTCTTAGGTAGGTAGGTAGGTTGAACTGGCCGGTCCATGAGGAACTCACATAGATGATTGAGTCCGTAGTGTTTACCAGAAGTTTGTTTTAACGACCAAACTGAAAAACCCTATCAAAAACCAGGGACATATGTTATAAAATAACTCCGTCCTCTTGGCAAATACTAGAAGCTTCCTAGGACTTAAGCCACTTGCTGCTTCTAGATCTGACAGCTGTATCACTCCTAATAGCTGGAGTCTTAACCTGGCAAGTGCAGGGCACGAGCACAGAACGTGCTCGATCGTTTCTCCTCCAACCCGCACTTCCTACACCTGCTATCACTGACCAAGCCTAATTTAAAGGCATGTGACGCCAGAAGGCAGTGTCCAGTTAGAATACCCGTCATGAGTCTACAGTCCTCTCTTTTTAATGATAGAAGCAACTGTGTAGTCTAAGGTTGTAAGACCTACACATAATCTTCGACACTTTACAGCCCCCGCGCTTGAACCCACGCCTTCCTGCTTGGTCGATCATGTGCACCTCTCGCCTTCGCTAATCTCGCCCAATCTAATTGGGACGTCTACGGAGCAAGCTTCAAGGGATGCAGCTTAAGCTATTCTCTTCCAGGGTTTCTACTGCTTTGGTTACGGCTAATATTTCGCTTGGAAAACGCTACAGTAATCCGGCAGCCTGTAGGATCTGCTTAATTCCGGATCAGCGCAGTATACCGCAGACCCTAATCCTCCACTATTTGGAACCATCGGTGTACACATGTATCGCCTCGTCCGCCATTTGCGCACCCTTGCGCCAACCGTCCACCTCTATTGTGGCCTTAAGCTCTCCCTCAAAGTGCAGGTAGGGAGTCATGTAGTCTGTTCGTCTTGTGACTGAGGGACGCTATACTACTATGGCCATATGGTCGGCGCTCAAGCTGCCCCGAAGCATCGAGCCTGGTGCGGTCGTTAAACGCTTTGTTCTTTGCTACCAGGTCTACAGGTGGAATGTGCAGAATGCATACAGTGCAGCCGTCGGGGTTGTTTTCAGGGCTCCCGTAATGCAAAGCATCGATAGTCTGCATACCCCCTCTAATTTTTTGTGGTATGTTGTTTTTTTGTGTGGCTTTCCACCAAACAAGAACTCCATAGTATAGAATAGGGCTTACAATCGCTGTAAAAACCCAATGAGAAAAGAGAGGGCGATAGGCCCCACGTACACCCCAGCATTCTTTACATGCAAGAGTGCCGTTGAGGCCTTCTTGACCCTCTCCTCCACGTTGAGCTTCCATGACAGCTTACTGTCTAGGATGATTCCTAGATATTTTGTGCAAGGTTCTCCTGTAAGGTCACCGCTCCTAACTTAGCTTGCGTCCAATTGGGACCTTGTACCTCTTTGTAAACAAGACCATATCCGTCTTCTCCGCATTGACTTCAGCCCGACATTAGATGCCAGGTATGAATATCCGAAGCGCCCGATCCATCAAAGAACTAATCGTTGGAAGGCATTTTGCCACTTTAGGACAATTGCAACGTCATACTGCGTAAGCCGTAAGTTTTACGGGTCCCTCATCGAATTGCCTGAGCAGTGGTTGATGACCAGTGTCACACAGCAGAGGTGATAGCACCTCTCACTGCGGCGTTGCCCCTGTCCAATGATTTCGTGGCCTCGTACAACCCCATTGTGATGTAATCTTTCTGCAATTTAACATGCAGCCGATCCATCTGATTAGCGCAGGATGTACTTTAATGTAATTAAGACCATCCCATAATCGCCCATTTTGCAACATTATTGAAAGCCCCGGCAATGTCAAGAAGACTCCTAGAGCATACTCCTTATATTCCAGGGATTTCTCTATGCTTATTACCACCCTATGCAATGCGGTGTCTACCGACATGCCTTGCTTGTTGCTACGCATGCTGTGTTGTGGAGAGCTGCTTCTTTCATCCACGTTGGACTTTATGTACAATCTATCATGCCTCTCAAAGGTTTTGAGCAGAAATGATGTTAGAGCTAATGGGTCTATAGTCTTGGGATACATACGTGACGATCTTCTCCGCACTGTGTAGAAAAGCTACACGAGCAGTCTCTCCAAGAGTGCGGTACATGATTCAGTCTTATGCACCATCGAATATTATGTTAAGCCATTCCACGACCGCCCTACTGGAGACTTGTAGCATGCCGGGAATATACCATCGGGCCGGCGATTAAACTTAGAAAACGTCTTCACTGCGCCACTCGATCTTGGTATCGGTCACCAAGCCGTGGCACCCACTAGCTCCGTGATCGAAGTGTGAGTGATGTTTGCTGGTTCTTCTAAACCGTCTCCGATGGGAAATGTGTATCGAGAAGCACCTCAAGGGATTCCTCACTATCACGTGACCATTCCCCGTTCTCTTTCTTTATTAGTCCCTGGACTATGTTTCCTTGCAGGACTTTTCAACCGTGCTGTTTCACTGGAGCACTCTATGTCCGTACAGAAACTCCATGAGTTTCTCTTCGCCCTGGTAATTTCACGCTGTAGAGTCCTCAGTAGATCCTGTACTCGTCCCCGACACGCTTCGCTTTCCGCGGTCTTTGCGAGTTTAAACATTCTTTTACCTGTCTTCTTAGAAGACTCAGCTCATTGCTCCACCATGGCGGCTTTGCTTTTCCTCTGAATCTCTTGAGGGCAAGGCTTTGTTATACGCAGTCATAAGCGTCCTTGTTAGGAATTCATTCGACTCTCCAGTATCTCTACATTAGCAACTCTTTGGGTGTGTCCAGTTCGTTCTACATGTTCTGGAATTTAGCTCCAATTCGTTGCCTTAGGCGTTATTAAAGGTTCCTCCTCCTTCTCTACCCTCTTTAGTGAGGATGCTGAAGCTTATATACGCCATGGTCGGAGAAGGATGTCTATCGAGAACATCCAATCATACCTTGATCATCACGCTCGGAGCTCAATGTAATATCCAGAACATTGCTGCGATGTTGGACCAATGTATTGTAGGAACATTTCCCTGTTGGCTATCTGCAAATGTTTGCAGGATGTAACAAAAATAAGAGATTCGCCTCTCTCGTTCAGTATATCTGCTCATCCCACGCTGTTGTGGTGCCCATTTCATCTGCGCCTATGACCAAACCGCACTTTGCGCCCTTCCTCCTGTACTAGCACTTTTGCATCCATCGGTGGAACCTCCGCAGATGGGCCATGTAGCAGGACGCCAGGATAAATGCTGCTTATTCTTTTGCTCAACGGCCACCGCTACGAGATCCTCGTGCTGTAATTAGGCAGCATATATGAATGCAGCTGTTCTTACCATTACTACAGCTTCGCACCCGTCCTTCCGTTTGTGCGTAGTAAACGCCAAACCCGCGCGCGCTAAGTCCAGAAACCTTTCCTCCCGATGAGAGCCACGGCTCCTGGATCAGCGCCACGTCAAACGAACACTCCTCAAGGGTTAGGAGGAGTTCGCTTCGCGACGCCACATTTACTGTGTGGAGGTTATCTGTAGTAGACTTCGCAGCGACATTGGCTGTTGTCTAGTTATTTAATATTTATAAATAATATTAATTCACTTCAACGTGATTTGTTTGGACTGCGACTATTAAGATTTTTGTTGTTTTTTAGTTTTCTAGTGATTTCGATGCTATTGAATTGATTTATTGTTTTCTGTGTCATTCCTCCCTCGGCCTCCTTCGCCCCGCAGCCGCCCCCCTCTCCTTCCCTTCTCCGCTCCGGGCCCCTCCCTCCTTCTTCCTCTTGCCTCGATCGCTGCGAGCCTCTCCTCCGCTCGCTTCGCACGCGCTCTCTCGCTCTTCCCCCTGCCTCCGTTGTCCTCCCCCGCGATTCCGCCCGAGCTCCTTCCCACCCTGCCTTCTTCCTCTCCTTCTCCCCCACTTCCTTCTCTTCTCTTGCGTTTCTAGTCCGCTCCTTCCCGCTCTTTCTCCTTTCTCCTCCCTCCTTCGTCCACCTCCTTCTCTCCTTCCCCTCTTCCCCCCCCCCTCTCTTTTCCTCCTTTCCTTCCTCTTTGTCTCTCCTCCTTCTCTCCCTCTTTCCCGCTTCCCCTCTCTCTCCTTCCTCCCCCGCCCACCCCTACCTCTTTAGCCACTTCGCCCCCGCTCGGCCCCCTTCCATCCGGTCCTCACTGCTCGCCCCCCCCTCCCCCCAGCTATCTTCGCTGCCGGGTTCATCGCCTCCCTCGCCGGTCCCACCTGCACCGCGGGAAAGACCCCCGGAGAAAGAGACGTCGGCCGCTGACCAGGAGGAGCCGTGGCTCTCATTCGGTGAGAAAGGTTCTGGACTTAGCGCGCGCGGGTTGGGCGTTTACCTCACGCACAACACGGCAAGCGACGGCTGTGCGTAGCTGTAGTAATGGTAAGGAACAACAGCACTGCATTCATATATGCTGCCTAATTACACCACCGAGGATTGTTTTCTCGCCCCCCCCCCCCCCCCCCCCCCCCCCCCCTCCCTCCCCCCCCTTTCCCCCCCCCCCCCCCCTTTCCCCCCCCCCCTCCCCCCTCTTTTCCCTAGCGGTGGCCGTTGAGCAAAGAATAAGAGCATTATCCTGCGGCGTCCTGCTACATGGCCCATCGCTGCACGGAGGTTCCACCGATGGAGCTGCAAAAGGCTAGTACAGGAGGAGGGCGCAAAGGGCGGTTGGTCATAGGCGAGCTGAAAAGATGGGCACACAAAGCGTGGGGAGGAGCAGATACGAACGAGAGAGGCGCACATATCTCTATTTTTGTTACATCCTGCAAACCAATTTATGCCGATAGCCAACAGGGGACAATGTTCTCTACATTACATTGGTCCAACATCCAGCAATGTTCGGGATATTACATGAGCTCCGAGCGTGATAGATCAAGGTTGATTGGATGGTCTCGATAGACATCCTTCTCCGACCATGCGTATATAAGCTCAGCATCCCACTAAAAGAGGTAGAGAAGCGGAGGAACTCTAGACACCTAGGCACGAATGGACTAAACTTCCGAAACATGTATGAAACGAAACACTGCGGGACACACCCAAAGAGGTGCTATGTAGAGGAACTGGAGGAAGGTCGAATGGAATTCCTAACACGGACGCTTATGACTGCGCTCTAACAAAGCTTGTTGTGTTTGTCCTACCCTCTACGAAGATCATGAGGACCAAAGCAAGCCGCCATGGTGAGCAATGAGCTGAGTCTCTAAGAAGACAGTAAAAGAAAGATGTAAACTCGCAAAGACCGCGGAAAGCGCAGCGTGTCGGGACGAGTACAGGGCTCTACTGAGGATCTACAGCGTGAAATGTACAGGGCGATGACGAGGAAACTCATGGAAAGTTCTGTTCACGGACATAGCTCTCCCCACACAAAAGGCTCCAGTGAACAGCACTGTTTGAAAAAAGTCCTAGCAAGAGGGAACATAGTCCACGGGACTAATCAAAGAAATGATGAACGGGGAATGTCACGTGATAGTGAGGAATCCCTTGATGGTGCTTCTCGATACAACATTCCCATCGGGAGTACGGTGTTAGAAGAAACCAGCAAACATCACTCACACTTCCTCGATCACGGAGCTAGTCGTGCCGGGCTTGGTGACCGATACCAAGATCGAGTGGGCAGTGACGACGTTTTCTAGGTTAAATCGCCGGGCCCAGACGCGTATATTCCGGCCATGCTACAAGTCTCAATGTAGGGCGGTCGTGGACATGGCTTAAAAATATATCGATCGCTCAGTGTGCATAAGACTGAATCATGTACCTACCGCACTCTTGGAGAACTGCTCGTGTAGCCTCTTTCTACCAAGGCGGGGAAGAACTCGTCACGTGTCATCCCACGATATAGACCCAGTAGCTTAACATCATTTCTGCTCAAAACCTTTGAGAGGTCTGATAGATGTGTGTACATAAAGTCCAACGTCGGATGAAACAGCAGCTCTCAACACAAATCACAGCATGCGTACATCCAAGGCAAGTCGGTAGACACCGCATGCATGGGTGGTATAAGCATAGAGAAATCCCGGGAATATAAGGAGTATGCTCTAGCGACGTCTGAATCTGGACATTGCCGGGGCTTATCAATCACATGTGCAAAATGGCGCGATTATGGAGTGGTCTTATTACATTAAAGTAACTGCCGGCCTTATCAGATGGATCGCTGCATGTTAAATTGCAGAAAGATTACATCACATAGGGGATTGTACGAGGCCACGAATCAGTGGACAGGGGCACGAGCCGCAGGAGGGGTGCTATCACTAACTGCTGTGGACACTGGTTCATCAACCAACTGCTCAGGCAATTCGCGATGAGGGACCCCGTATAAACTTACGGCTTACGCAGGATGACGTTGCAGATTGTCATAGTGGGAAATGCCTTCCATACGATTAGTTCTTTGATGGATCGGGCGATTCGGGAATTCATACCTGGGCATCTAATGTCGGGCTGAAAGTCAAATGCGGAGAAGACGGAATGGTCTTGTTTACAAAGAGGTACAAGGTCCCAAATTGGACCAGGCCTAAGTTAGGAGCGGTGACCTTACAGGAGAAACCTTGCACAAAAATATCTAGGAATCATCCTAGACAGTAAGCTGTCATGGAAGCTCAACGGGAGGAGAGGGTCAAGAAGGCCTCAACGGCACTCTATGCATGTAAAAGAATGCTGGGGTGTACGTGGGGGCCTATCGCCCTCTCTTTCTCATTGGGTTTTTACAGCGATTGTAAGCCCTATTCTATACTATGGAGTTCTTGTTTGGTGGAAAGCCACACAAAAAAACAACATACCACAAAAAAATTAGAGGGGGTATGCAGACTATCGATGCTTTGCATTACGGGAGCCTGAAAACAACCCCGACGGCTGCACTGTATGCCATTCTGCACATTCCACCTGTAGACCTGGTAGCAAAGAACAAAGCGTTAACGACCGCAACCAGGCTCGATGCTTCGGGCAGCTTGAGCGCCGACCATATGGCCATAGTAGTATAGCGTCCTCAGTCACAAGACGAACAGACTACATGACTCCCTACCTGCACTTTGAGGGAGATCTTAGGCCACAATAGAGGTGGACGGTTGGCGCAAGGGTGCGCAAATGGCGGACGAGGCGAACATGTGTACACGATGGTTCCAAAATAGTGGAAGGAGTAGGTCTGCGGTTATACTGCGCTGATCCGGAATTAAGCAGATCCTACAGGCTGCCGGATTACTGTAGCGTTTTCCAAGCGGAAATATTAGCCGTAAACCAAAGCAGTAGAAACCCTGGAAGAGAATAGCTTAAGCTGCATCCCTTGAAGCTTGCTCCGTAGACGTCCCAATTAGATTGGGCGAGATTAAGCGAAGGCGAGAGGTGCACATGATCGACCAAGCAGGAAAGGCGTGGGTTCCAAGCGCGGGGCTGTAAAGTGTCGAAGATTATGTGTAGGTCTTACAACCTTAGACTAACACAGTTGCTTCTATCATTAAAAAGAGAGGACTGTAGACTCATGACGGGTATTCTAACTGGACACTGCCTTCTGGCGTCACATGCCTTTAAATTAGGCTTGGTCAGTGATAGCAGGTGTAGGAAGTGCGGGTTGGAGGAGGAAACGATCGAGCACGTTCTGTGCTCGTGCCCTGCACTTGCCAGGTTAAGACTCCAGCTATTAGGAGTGATACAGCTGTCAGATCTAGAAGCAGCAAGTGGCTTAAGTCCTAGGAAGCTCTAGTATTTGCCAAGAGGACGGAGTTATTTTATAACATATGTCCTGGGTTTTGATAGGGTTTTTCAGTTGGTCGTTAAAACAAACTTCTGGTAACACTAACGGACTCAATCAGTCTATGTGAGTTCCTCATGGACCGGCCAGTTCAACCTACCTACCTACCTAAGAAGTAGTTTTTTTCGTCGGGAAAAAAAGCTGCTAAACATTGCAAGATTTTCATAGTAATTTAGTATGATATTTGATGAACTTTCTTTCCGGGAAGTCGATCAAAGACGGACCTATTCCAAGAAAGCTATCAATACGATTGTACTAAATTGTGTTATGCGACGCTTTGTTGAAGATTTGGTAAAGAGAACCCACATTTTGGCCTATCTTAATATTCGAGAAGCTTTTCTTCAAGAAAGCCAACCAGGGTGCGATTGCTATTTATATAGCGATTTCTTGAATTTCCGTACAGAATTTCCTCTTCGACAAGCTTAATGTTGGGACCTGGAAGTGCGAGGGAGTACAAGGATATAGAGGAAGCAAGAGAAAGGAAGAAGATGAAGAAAAATAAATGGATGTTAAGGCATAGGAAAGAAAGTGAGAATAGAACAGAGAAAAACTGAGGAAGTGAAAGGAAGAATACACGTATGGGAGATATGAATCAAACGTAAAAAAGAGGAGTAAAAGGCAAGAAGATACCACACATTTTTATTTTGCAGAAACTACAGTATGGCATTCGTATTCTAACTGGGACACTGCCTTCTGGCGTCACATGGCTTTAAACTAGGCTTGGTGAGTGATAGCAGATGTAGGAATTGTGGAATGCGTGCTCTGCGCTGCCAGGCTAAGACTCCAGCTATTAGGGGGAGAAACACGGCTGTCAAATCGAGAGGCAGCAATCAGCATAGGTCCTAGAAGGCTTCTAGTTTGCCAAGAAAGCGGAGTTCTTTTATAACATAGGTCCTGGTTCTGATAGGGTATTTCAGTTATGTGAAATTCATATGAACAGGCCAGTTCAACCTAACCTAACAGTATGGCAATAGGTTCTGTTTGCTAGGAGAGTAGGTACATCGCAGGCAGGAGTATTAGCGGGCAGCGGAAGCAGGTATCAGTGGAAGCAGGTATTCAGTGTTTGGTACAGGGATTCCATATATCTGTGGTCATAAGTAATAATCGCCTAAGTCCCACGTAAAAAGCATAGGACTACGGCGAGTATTGCTTGTGAGCACTGATATGATGAAATTGAGGTGAGAGGTAAAGGGTATGTATAGTTGTATTAAGAGTGGGTGTGTGAGTAGGAAAGAGAGTGGGAGTGGAAGTGGGAATCTGTTGGGTGTGGAACGAAGATAAATGGAAGAAGGGATGGACAGAATAGAAGAAAAATTAAATATTAAGAGAAGATAATGGGATTGAGAGTGAAGAGGGAAGTGGGTTTCTTCTTTAAATGTAGCCAAGCCAAAGTCTTCCGGGGACTCTAAGTAGTATCTTTTATAATCGTTTCGACCTACGATTCTTCTCTTTGACAAATCCGCTGCCGATACTAATCATGTGTACACATCTTGCTCACGGTATGAGGAAATCAAGAACGTAAGCGTAAGGTTAGTGCATGTGTAGTGGTTGGATAATGGAATGTTCTATTGGGGAATTTATACTTTTAGTAAGGAAAGGAAGCAAAAGAAAAAAGCGTTACGAGAAAGAGATGGATTGGAAAGGAAAGATCGGAAACCAAACCGGGGAGCGTTTTTTCTGTCTTATTTTCGACGAGTTATTGCCTAGGCGGTTAAGTGTCAATCAGTGATGATGTTGTTATCGGTATGTTATCAATTTGTACCAGCCTGCCATAGACGGGCTATCGATTTGTTATCAAGGTGTTATATATTTGCTATCGATAAAAAAATCTTATCGGTGAGCAATGGATTTCTTAGCAAAAAGTTATATACAAGTAGTCGGACAGTTTAACAGAAACATATCGATTTGCTATCGAAAACTTATCGATTGTTATCGGACTGTTACCGATTTGTTATCGACAAGTTAAAGGCGTGTTATCAATTGTTATCGACGAGTAATGTGTTCTAATCGAACTGTTAACGGGCTGTTGTCGGCAACAACGTTATCGACGGGTCATCGGTTTGTAATCAAACAAATACCGAAAACTCCCGTAACTTATCCCTCTTAAGGGCTCAGGCGAAATTCTGAGTGATCCCGGAGAAGACTACTAAATAAATTTTATTGCCTGTTCGCACATTTAATTATATAATTCGCTTGCTGAATTTAACATCACCCTATCTCGGCTGTCGTTTTAAAAATTGTAAAACTCTCCCACCTGCAGCGAAAACCTGTTTATTAGCAGAAGAGGGTCTGACGACCACAAGTTCCTCATGGAAGAAGGGGATTGTATGGTCCAGAAGGTTCAATGTGGTTATATTTCTTATTGGTCGAACTAGTACGTTTATGGTGCTTATACCGGAATGTACTTAAATTACTCATACTAGAAATGTGATTCACCGTATTCAACGAACTCCATTTAGCTTTACTTTATAGACACACACACGTTGCTCTCGACTTACAATGAAATGATTTCTACATATCTCAATTTTATAAAATAATTGGCTAAATTAAGCACCAACTTAAGCCCAATATAAGATGACTCATACTACTCATACTACTACTACTGTGACAGGCTAAACAAAATTTAGTTTTTCTAAGAGGAAGGAGAGGAAGGGAAGAAAAGGTAAAGGAAATTAAAGAAAAGGTTGTTAAAGGTGTTCTGTAGACGAAGTTTAGAAGAGTTATCGCTTTGTTATCGAAGTGTTATAATTTTCCTTCGAAAACAAAGTTATCGATAAGTTATCGATTTGTATCGACGAATTATTGGTTAGTTGTTGCAAAGATTCGTTTTATATCGAGAGCTATTATTTATATATATATCGAAATGTTATCTAAAAATATCGGTTTGTTCCTTAAAAAATATTCTTTTAACGGAGTGTAACCAATTTGTTATTGGTGTATTGTTGTTGTATTAACGATAAAGACACTCCAGAAGGCTTTGCGAAGTGGCATCGAAGTTGATGGTCCTTTGCCGGATACTTATGTGTTATTGATTCGTTATAGAAAGGCTATCGATTTATTATCGAAAAGCTATCGGATTACTAACACAGTTTTATCGTTTTTTCATAAAAAGTACATCGATTTTTATATAAAAGTTATCGATTTACTTTCGCAAATGTGTCATATATAATCGAAAAGTTATAAACGTTTCAACGAAAAAGTTATCGATTGTCGTCGGAGTATTACTTATTTGTTCTCAGCGTGTTATCGATTTTTTTAGAGAGAAGTTATCGAACAAATTTTAAACTTTTTAACGAAAAATGTATTGGTTTGTTCGCGGAGTGTAAACAATTTTTTATTGACATATTATCGATTTGTTATTGTCGACTTTTCGGTTCGTTTTGAAACGGATAGAGGCATATAAAATCTATGACACATCTGTAACTCTCGGCAACTTGTCAATAATAAGCCGATATGCGACCAATAAGAAACCTATGACGACTCGGCGTAACAAGCCGATAAGAATAGTTCGATATCGATAATAAGTCGAAGAAGCTCCTGTCGTGAAGCGCAAAGTCATGGCTTCTTATAAAAGTCACTTACTTATGTTGTGGTTTCAACCACTGGGTGAGCTCTAGTTGTCTGAAAGACATCGAACTTCACGAGTACTTGGTACTCACGCCTTTTTTCGTCAGTAAAGTACCTTATATAATACATATACATACACACATTCTATTTATAATTTTCTATAAATATTTGAAATTATGTAAACGACCAAAATTATTGAAATTCTCACCACATTAATGAAAAGTAAATGTAAAGCCTACTTCATTTATGAGTCAAGTGTGTGTAAATTTACCACTGGCCGGAAGGTATGTGTGTGTCAATAATTATATATGTTCCTAAGAGTGCCGCAAATAGAAATGTGTGTTGTTATGCCTCAAGCGATGGAAACCTAAACAAATTTGTTAATCACTTTACCTCCGCTAATCGTATATGAAGCATAATGTAAGTAAAAATATGCCAACTCACGTGCGTATACATATTCAGTTACACTCACTGCCTGTGCTACAGGAAAAAGCTCTTAAGAACATCAAAGATTCCATCAACAGTCGTTCAAAAATTGTTACAGATTGAAGATTTCAAGTGTGAGTGATTGTTCTTACTACCCACATATGAGTGTTTTAGTAAAATCCCAGTAAAATTCGATGAAATTTATGTCAATATACGAAAATACTAACATATATACAAATACCTTTAAATATGAGTATCAGAATATAGATATAGAGTTAAGTATGTGGATACATTGCACATGGCTATGAAAAAGGTCAATTGAAGCGTCAAATTTTTATGCAAAAAGGTTCATCGATTGAGATTGGTCGGTATTGACAACCTGGGGCGGAATTTTGACTACTTTAGTAATTCCGTGAAGAGTTCATAAAGGGTGGAATACCAGAAATTTGCTTTTGTCTTTTGCATCATTTTGTACTGCAAAAATTTGATTCTTGTCTCGGTTGTCATTCACTTACTTTGGCCAGAACGATGAGGAAGATGTTTTTAGGAGATTTCCGCTGCTGATTTTAAAGTGAGAGTAATTTCGTTTTCCTTATGCCGTCACGTCCCCTAGTTCTATCACCTACCCCACATCGTTGTGTGAGACCGCGGGATATAGCTCGCATTTTTGAACCTACCTTTAGCGCATATATTTCCATACGAAGTAGGGAGTGGAACAACCGCATTTTCTATTCGGATACCTACTGCGTGTCATGACATAACGAAAGCGGTAGTACTTAGCAAGAGCCAAGTACCTCCTTTGTGTCGTTAGCCTGTGACATCTACTATATTTTCAGCTTGCAACTCCTACCAGTGCCTCACCACGTCAAGCAAAGCACTTCATACCCATATGCCTTCCTTTCTTTCGCCTTAAAGCTCTAAACTGACAAAAAGATACCAACAAAAGCTGTATAATCTTCCCGAATATTATCGAAACTATTTACAGGTCATCCCAAGCTTTAAAGAGGGCGCGCTTTAAGAGTCTATGCTGAAAATCTTTTTGACATAGAGGGAGCCCTTCCTGATCGCTGAACTACGACCGCGGTGAAATTCCAGAGCAAACTCTTGGCCTTTGAAGACCTTTCTCCTTTCTAAATTTCATTTTCTATTTTTGAATATTTTTCTCCTTTTTTTGTTTTGGCTTTTTCTGAAATTGATTTGCATTTCCTTAAATACATTTGCCATTTCTCAAATTCATTTGGGATAACTGAATTTTACAGTTTACCTTTTCTGAAATTTATTTGCCCCTTTCTGAGTTTCATTTAATCTTTTCTCAAATACATTGCCTTTGCTCGGGGAGTCAATTCACGTTCTATGAAGTCATGAGTGAAAAAAAAATTCATGCTCGCTGAGAAATAATTTTTTCATTTTATCACATCACTTTTTCATATTAGGCGATTCGTGTTCTTTGCAATACTCGTTGTGAAAATCCAATAACGAGCACTGTGGTGAGTAAAAAAATGATATTTTCTGTCAAAAAAAATTTAATTAAAGAAAGTACTTAGTAAATATTTTTAACTTTTCATATGAAAGAAGAAAATGCCTTTGAATTCTCATCTCCCTCATCGCATTCCATCAGTATGTGTTCTGCAGTCTCATCTTCGCGATCACAGAATCGGCAGAGGCTACTAGACGATATACACTCAGAGAAAAAATTGTTCTAATACGAACGAAACAAGTTCAAAATTAAGAACATTGGTTGACAAAAGTCTGTTAGACGTTTTTTCTTAACTCGTGACCGATGGCTTGTTTTAAGAACAGTTTTTCCAAGCTCACCGTTCGTATTTTATGACCATTTTGGTATTGATGTGTGAACCTTCTGTGCTCATTTCAAGCACTACTTGGGCTTGATTTAAGATTTTTCGTTCTCACGCTTCGAGAACGATTTGTGGTCGATTTAACATTTTTCGGTCTGAATTCAAGAATAGTTTGAGCTTGATGTTTCGGAGGTGGAGGTGGGAAGTAATTTTTTCAATTAGTACCCATTTATTTATTTTTATTATAATAATTTTTTGTCATCAATAAAAAATATTAATACAACAAGAATATTATTAAAATCCAAAAATGAAAAAGACGCATAATATGCATTTTTTCATATATTTCTCTTATATACAGAAATTCTTCCTTTTACTGATGAAATCTGAATATATACTTAAACATTTCATAACAAGTTTGAGAATTACCTGTGCATATGTGAATGGAACTCAACGAAAAATAAGAGTTAAAAAAAAGAATATAAAAAACTGTTTTAGAAAAACTTCAGAGTTTGACGGTGATCGAACTCTCGCCACGCGATCGCAACCGCAACATCATAGACGCTGGGCCACTACAACTGCTTGGTAGCTTGTGCCAAATGATGTATTTTACATTGTAGTGCACACGAATTATACCGTTGCTTTTTTCTTGAACTTAATTTAAGAACATTGCTCTCATTAATAGAACATTTGTTCATATTTTAAGACCAGCCGTTCTCTTTTCAAGAAAATGGTTGTCAGTTCAAGAACAAGGTTGTTGTTTTAAGAACAGGTCGTTCGTTTTTCAGAACAAAAAAGTAAGAACATGAAAGCCTGAATTGAGTCCGGTGGTGCTGGATTTTAGAACGGCGGTTTACTCTGAGTGCAACAGATCCCAAAATGATCCCGAAGTAGTCAGGAAATGACCCTGAACGGACCCCGAAAACCATCCAGAAATGATGCCAGAAGGGTCCCCAAATGATGCCGAATTAGCCCAAATATTTTCAGAAATTACCCTGAAAACTATCCAGAAATGATGCCTGAAATTCCGACAATGTCCCGAAATAACCCCGACATGATCCCAGATGGATCCCGAAAACTATCCAGAAATGATGCCTGAAGGATACCGATAATGTCACGAAATAACCCCGACGGGATCCCAGATGGATCCCAAAAACCATCCAAAAATTATCCAGGAGGAATCCCAAATAACCCTGACATAATCCCGAAAAAGTTCCAAAATAACCCCGACGGGATCCCGGACGGATCCGGAAAACCATCCAGACGGGATAAAAAGTATCCTATGTCCGTCTCCTGGTTCTAAGCTACCTCTAGCACCAGTTTTCAGCCAAATCGGTTCATCCGTTCGTGAGTTATAGGTCCTTATTCTCTAATACAAAACGAACGTTGGTTTCGGCTCAGAGACGAATCGCTGGTGTATTTGCACTATGTTAAGCGATGGCAACATATCATTTGCTTTCGCCTTTCTGTCTAACATAAAGTAAGAAACGTAAAGGCCGAACGAAAATGATAGAGAATACCAATGCTAGACGAAATCTTTTGAAGGCGAATCGTTCGTCTGAGCTATCATTCGCAATACAAAATAAAGCACATAGTGTAACTAACACCCTTTCTTTTATATATATAGATTTTTCACGGGCAAATTCAACGGTGAAAAAATATGGTTAAATAAAAAAAATTTGACAATAAATATAACTTTTTTTTCAAAACTGAATCGCATATCAGATGAAGTGGTGAAAAATGCTTTCACTGCACAACTTCATAGAACGTGAATTGACCCCCAGATTTATTTACCTTTTTCTGAATTGTATTAACTCGTGAATTGATTTATACTTTTCTGATATGCATTCCTCCTCTTCTAAAATTCATTCATTCATTTTCTGAATTTTATTTGTCCCTGCCATTTTCTCAAATTCATTTGACCTTTCTGAATTTACTTGCCTGCCCTCTTATGAAAAGATTTCCGAATCAAATTTTTCTAGAATATAGTTGAAAAATTTGTAGTTAAGATCTACTTTCGAACGTGCGAGTTCCTATTTGGGAACGTGGCTCTATTAACCTTCATGAAGGGAATTTTACGCTATTTTTCTGCTATGCTGTTCTTCCTTGAAACTACACAGTCCTTATTGCAAGCCCCTTTGCAGTCACACTACCAATTGACTCACTCGCAGGTAAAGATGTGTTGACTTTGCTATAGCCATAATATATATATATACGCAAGTACAGCAGCGAACAGCAAAATAGCAGTGGCGTTTTTTATCGTATTTCGTCAACTAAGTTTTCTGTTTTCTATTTTCGATATTTAATAGAAAATTTCTATGAATTTTGCAACTGAAACTTTACAAAAAATTTCAAAAATATTTTCTGGAAATTTCGAGAAAATGTGACGTATATGGAAATTTTTATTTGAAGCTCAGAAAATTTTTAGTACGCAGTATTTCAGCCCTATTTTAGTCTAACAAAGTATATATTTTGTCTCTCGAAATTCGCATTGATTTTTGGCAATTATTTTTGCGAAGGGTGTTTCAGATTTTCTTTCATATAAAAAGAGCTCTTCGAAAAAAATTTTTTTTAATCAATACGAATTTCGGAGGATAAAAAATTTGCCTTCTATTAAACTAAAATTGAAAACTGCATACTAGAGTTGTTAAGGATGCAATCCATGCATTCCCATTCCTGGAGTATACTTTTGGATTGCAGCCTTTTTTCCTTTTTTTGGAATAATTTTTTTAGTCATTATTATTTTTTGTTAGTCCGGACTAAGTATTCCTTTTTGCATTCCTCATGTGAAATAACAAAACTTAAACGCATTCCTCTTATGGAATAACACAACCGCAAATCTTTCCTTTTTGTTAGTCCGAACTAATTATTCCTTTTTGCATTCCTCATGTGTAATAAGAAATTCAAAAATATTCTGCCAGTAAATAATAATATTGAAAAGCAAAAGGAGTGCAAAGGCTTGAAGAATGTATTCCTCCAAGTATTGCAGTCAAATGAATGCAATCCTGAAATAAAAAAAATTTCGGAAAAAATTCGGAAAATTATTGCAATTCTCTGGGACTAAAATGAAATGAATAATTATTCCAAATGGAATGCATTCCTCAAAAAGCCTGCTGCTTGCTCAAAAAATTAAAAAATTCAGAAAACTCCAAATAATAATTTCGATATTTTTTCGAAGACGTTATTGATATTAGTTTGCATAGTTTTAGTCACAAAATTCATAGAAGTTTTTCCTTCAAATATTGCAAATAAAAAAGAAAAATGTATTTGATGAAATTTAATAAAACTTACCACAGCCATTTTATTATACGCTGCTATACGTATAAACAAATTCTAATGAAAGTCTGCATATGAATATGAAATTATTTAGTTTTCTCGGTATTATTCATCAAATTTTCCACCCACACTGCACGCGCATACTTAAGTGCGCGCATCATATGCCCAAGGCCATATTTCATCAAATAAATATATCAGCCAAAATTTATTACAAGCATCAATAAAATATGTGTAAGTTAAACGATATGCTTCCCAAACTTCACGCTCTAAGCCAACAAGCACATGCTTACACACATATGTACTTACGGGTACATAAATATCCAATCATATTCGATGGCTTCATGGACTACCTGAAGCACAAGAATGCCACAAGCTGTACGTAGCAGCAAATTCAGTGTAGCTATTCAAGAATTTTGCATTGCAATACAAATTTGAACCAAGTTATCCAAGTCAGATATTTTAGCATAGCACATGGTTGCTAAAAAAAAGCGTTAAACACAATTTAAAAAAAATATAAAAATTCCAAAAAAATACTCATGCGCGTACTTTGGTTATTTTGCCAGTTGGACAAATTTTAAAGGCGAAGGATTGCGGCATAATTGGTCAATGATTCGAGGAATGTTTATTTGCGGCTTTTGAAAGTTTGTGGCATTTTCTTTTTGAAAACATATCCCAATCGTTGCCTTAAGCTATGTGAGTTCGCTTTATGCTGATAAGTCATTTAGTTTTTAATTTAATACTTCAACATGTTTAAAGCAGAAACTTAATCATCAACTCTATAGCCTCTTACGAATTCTAAATTCAACATTTTGAAGCACAGTGGGACAGCAGGTTCCAAATTGTGGTAAAAATATAAAAACGTGAAACAAGTTTTATTTTAATGAATAAATACTAAATTTGTGATAAATCGGAAATTTTTAACTATCCGCATTCGTACGCCACTCAAGGAACTTTTCAATACACTGCTAAGGACTTTGACACAGGCACCTCTAGTTTATTGTATGATCTGCTCAGAAGCCGAGTTTGTTTTCATAGGCAGCGTAACTTCCTAAAGCCTTTGTTCAATTTCAAAGACCGAGATTTTCCTTAAGGCCTAGTTTCTTCAAAAAGGTCGAGTATTTTATAAAGGCCGGGTTCCTTCCACAATCCCGAGTTTCTTTCCAAAGTTCGAGTGCCTTTCTAAAGGCTGAGTTTCTTTCCAAAGACTCAGATTCTGTACAAAAGTCCAGTTTCGTTCCAAAGGCTGTTTTTTTCTAAGCTCAACTTTTTTTTCAAAACCGGAGTGTCCTTCTAAAGCCAAGTTTCTTTCAGTTTGTTTTTTTCTAAAGGCTGGAGTTACTTCCCGCATATCGAGTTTCTTACCAAAGGCCGGTTTAATTTCCAAAGCAGAGCTCTTTACTAAAGTCCTAGTTTCTCGGGCAAATTTTTTTTCAAAGGTAGTTTTTCCCAGGGTAGGCCCTTTTTCTCCAAAGTAACTGTGTCTTTCCAAAGGCCAAGGTTCTTCCCTTGTGACCAGTTTTGTTCCGAAGCCCAACTTGCTTTCCGAAGGCCGAGTTTTTTCCCTAAACCCCATTATCTTCTAAAATGCTTTCCTTTCTTAACACCGAGTTTCTTCCCAAAGACTTTGACTTTTTCCCAAAGGCGGATTTCTCTTCTCAATCCGAGTTTCTTCTCAAAGGCTAAGTTTTCTTCCATGAAACCGAGTATCTTCCCGTTGGCTAACTTTTTTTCCAACGCGAGTTTGAAGGCCAAGCATCTCTAAAAACAACGAAATTCTCATAACACGCTGAGCTTTTACCCAAAGGCCGATCTCATTTCCAAAGACCGAGCTTAAAAATATATTGAGAGACCGAGTTTCTCCTAAAATAACGAGTATTAAAATTACTAATCTAAAGGTCTCCGAATTTTCTAAAAGACCGAGGTTATTTTTTAACTTTTTATTGAGCCAAAAAATCAGTTTTTATGCACTGAGTTGGAGCGTATGGCCGGTAATTGTAAGGCAATATAAAATTTGCCTTTTCCTTACTACGGCGTTTGGATGCTTCCGCATCTTCTTCAGGGAGTAGGAGGAAAAGAACATTTAAATTTTGCTTCATATAACCGGCCGTAAAGCTTCAACTCAGTATATAAAACACCAAGTTTTTCTTTGATATTGTTGCTTTAAACATCAAGTTTCCTTCAGAAGAGTGCGTTTTTCTTCGCAAAACCGCGTTTATATCGCAGACCGAGTTATCTCTCGAAAACTAAATTTCCTTCGCAAATTGAAGTTGATCAAAGCGAGTGTTACTGAATTATAACATTTCCTGTCATGTTTACCGGTATGACCAAATTTCCATGCCAAGCAAATTTCTCTTTCTATACGAGTTTCTCTCAGAAGTCCGAGTTTCACCTATACAATACCAGTTTTATCTTTCTGGGAAAACAGCGTTCTTTCGCTTGATTAAATAATCTTGTCGCATGACAAACTGCTCTCGGATGACCACAAAACAAAGGATCATTCCGTCACAAAACAACGCTCATCGCAAAAGACAATTCTGTAGCAGTACATATATTTTCCTTGAACCCTGAGCTACTTTAGAAAGGTCCTAGGTTATTCGAAGGGCAAATTCCTAGGGTTTCTTCTTCGGTGACGATCGAAATTTCCCTCAAACACTGAAGCTCTGCAAATGATAACTCTTACGGAAGACCAAAATTTTTCTCTCAGCATTAGCCTCTCTCTCAGAACAAGATTTTCTCCTAGAGCGCGCTGATCAACTTATTAATTATATTTTTATAGACATTCAAATTTTTTAGAATCCCCATTACTCCTCTCCAAGCCTAACTTCTTCGCCAGAAAAGATTGCACATTCATGTAATGTTGTAACATACTCCTGAAAGGTCAAACTCAAACTGTCTTCTTGCAGACGTGAGTCCAGGATAAACGGAAGCTTTCCCAGAGCTGTAGCTTATCGATTCGAAAATCAGTCTTCACTCTCACATTCTTATTTCTCTCTCAATCACTACCGTAAGTATATTATGGAAATTTTACTGCTTCAGAAATCTGGTCTAGTTGCAACCACTTAGCGCAAATCATCTGACACCGCGCAAGCTTTTCTTAAATTAAAGAAATGAAAACAATAAATTTTATGTTATCACTAAAACGAGATAATCATCGATTTTTATGATGCTACTTATCATAATCACCACCACTATGCTACGTTGTTGCTGCGTACAACAACCAATGACAGACGCTTATTTCTGTTAACAAAGCTTTTACAAACTGAAAGCATCATCAGCTGTGCAACTTTTTGTTTCATCTGTGACTTTTGCACGTCTCGAAACATGCGGTGTATGCACTTTCCCTTTTTCTTACTACCCAACTTCGATTTCCTTCCTTCTTCTTTTAATACACTTGCATATTTTCTTCTTCTGAGATTGCTTTTTTATGTACTGCTACCTCCCTTTTTGTTTACTTATGTGGAGATATATTACATTTTCTATTACTCTTCGGTAGGAATATTTTTGTCTTCGTACACGCACGCTCTGTTGATTAGCTTTCCCTTTGGGGACAAATAGGTCTTTGGGGCTTTTCTCTGTTGTCAAGTTGCATGAAAGAAATGACAAAGTTAGAGAAAAAAGAGAACACAAACAAACACAGACGTAAATAAACTTTTTCTGCAACCTCTCACTCAAGAAACTCCTACCACCTATTTAGGGTGTTGGCAAGATTGTTTTATAGAAGTGAACACTTTAGCACTTTGTTAGGGGAGGCTGGTAGTAATGGCCAATTATGATGACTTATCCATAACCAGATAAAATAGCTGATGCGAACCACCTTATGGAAATCAATGGAATCGATTAATGATGCCATATCACAACGCTAAACTCATAACCATATCTGAGCCAAGATATGGTTTTTGGTTTTTCGCCATATACTAACCTAAAACATATTGAGTTGGAGATTATTAACTTTTGTAGATTTTATTTATTGTTTTGGATACGTTTTGATACGTTATGTTTTATGGCGTTTTCTGTCATTCATTGTGTTTTGAGAACTTTTCACGATGTTTAGTTAAGGCACCAATACTGATGCCAATTGATATGGATAGTAAAACACTATGGTTATGACTATGGTGTTAGGGTTAAGGAAGTTTAATTGACCCTTAGGAGAGAACATTACCGATTAAACTAGGTATGGGTGGTTTTTGGGTCTCACGTAGGCGAGCTAATTGCTAATGAAAGGATCCTATAAGAAATAGCAACAATTACATAAAATAATCAAAAACTTAAAAACAAAACAAAAAACTTAATAAGTAATAAAAACACTAAATTGAAATGAATAAAAAAATAAAATAAAATTTTATTAATTGAATAAACATAGACCAAATAAAACAAAACTAAAATAAATAAAAAATATGAAACTAAAGTAAATGAAAATAATTAAAGAAAGTTACTAAAATATAATAAGATAAAATTAAATAAAAAAGGAAAATTAAAAAGCTACTAGATCAAAATGAAATAAAATAATTGAAAGAACACAAAAATAAATAAAATAAAATAAACAAAAATAAGTTATTAAAATCGAATAAATAAATAACACTAAAATCATAAGATTAACTGAAATAAAAAAATAACATGGAAATCAAATAGAACAAAATAAAGTAAAACCATTCATCATATAAATTTTATGTAAAATACAATACCAAAAAACTAAAAAACTAGTATAAAATGGAATAAATAAAAGAAATTAAAAAGAACGCAATATAGTAAAATAAATTAAACGCAAAATAAAATAACATAAATAAAGTAAAATAAAATAGAATTAAATAAAGTAGATGGCATAAAATAAAAGAAATAAACTAAATATAAATAACATAAAATAGAATAAAGTAAAATACAATAAATTAATTAGAGTAAAGAAAGTATAGAATAAAATAAAATAAAATTAGCATATAGGATAAATTACAAAGAATAAAAACATAAATAAAATGTAAAATAAATAAATACGTAAAATAAATTAAATAAACTAAAGTAAAATAAAATAAAGTAAAACACTAAAATAAAAGTAAATAACATAAACTTTTAAAAAGGAATAAAGATAAATAAAATCAGGATAATCATAAAGTAAAATAACATCAACGACATAAATAAAATAAAATAGATAAAGTAAAACCACATAATAAAAGTAAAATGACATAAACTTAAAAGGATGATAAAATAATACAATACGATAAAATAAAGTACAATAAAATAAATAAAATAGATAATAAATAGACAAAATAAAATAACATAAGATAAAATATAAATAAATACGATAAATCTAATAAAATGAAACAAATAAATAACATAAAACGAAGTCGCATAAATGAAACAAAATGAATAAATAAAAAAACTAAATAACAAAATTAAAAACACAAGATACATTAAATAAGATAATACTAAACAACAAAGAAAAACAATAAAGTACACAACAAATAACATAAAACAAGATATAATTATGAAATAAAATAACAAGTAAGGAGAGGCTAACGTGGGTGTAACCGACATTACATACTCAGTTGAGAGCTGCTGGAGACAAAGTAAGGAAAATCACCATGTTGTAAAAAGAACCAGGGTAACCCTGGAATGTGTTTGTATGACAGTGGTATCAAATGGAAGGTATTAAAGAGCATTTTAAGAGGAAGTGGCATAGTTTCTATAGATGGAAGCCATTTAGGATATCGCCATAAAGGTGGACCAGGCCTGCTCTAGAATTTGTTTGTACGATATGGGTATCAAATGAAAGGTTAATGAGTATTTTAAAAGGCGTGGGCCTTAGTTCTATAGGTGGACGCCTTTTCGAGATATCGCCATAAACGTGGACCAGGGGTGACTCTAGAATTTGTTTGTACGATATGGGTATCAAACGAAGGTGTTAATAAGTGTTTTAAAATGGAGTGGGCCTTAGTTCTATGGGTGGACGCCTTTTCGGGATATCGCCATAAACGTGGACCAGGGTGACTCTAGAACTTGTTTGTACGATATGGGTATCACAACTGAAAGGTGTTAATGAGTATTTAAAAGGAGTGGGCCTTAAGTTCTATAGTGGATGCCTTTTCGGAATATCGTTATAAAGTGGACAGGTTGACTCTAGAATGCGTTTGTACATATGGTATCAACGAAAGGTGTTAATAGTGTTTTAAATGGAGTGGCCTTAGTTCTATATGTGACGCCTTTCGAGATATCGCCATAAAGTGACCAGGGGTGACTCTAGAATTGGTTTGTACAATATGTATCAAACGAAAGGTGTTAATAAGTGTTTTACAATGGAGTGGGCCTTAGTTCTATATGTGGACGCCTTTCGAAATATCGCCATAAAGGTGGACCAGGGGTGACTCTAGAATTTGTTTGTACATATGGGTATCAAATGAAAGGTGTTAATGAGTATTTTAAAGAGCGTGGGCCTTAGCTCGATAGGTGGATGCCTTTTCGAGATATCGCCATAAAGGTGGCCAGGGGTGACTCTAGAATTTTTTTGTACGATATGGTATCAAATGAAAGGTGTTAATGAGTATTTTAAAAAGGAGTGGGCATTAGTTTCTATATGTGGACGCCTTTTCGAGATATCGCCATAACGTGAACCAGGGTGACTCTAGAAATATGTTTTGTACGATAGTATCAAATTAAAGGTATTAATGAGGGTTTTAAAGGGAGTGGCCCTTAGGTGTATATGTGAAGGCGTTTCGAGATATCGAACAAAATGTGACCCAGGGTGATCCAGAACATCATCTGTCGGGTACCGCTAATTTATTATATATGTAATACCACGAACAGTATTCCTTCCAAGATTCCAAGGGCTTTTGATATTCGCCCTGCAAAACTTTTCATTTTCTTCTACTTAATATGGTAGGTGTCACACCCATTTTACGAAGTTTTTTTCTAAAGTTATATTTTGCCTCAATAGACCAATACAATTACCATGTTTCAGCCCCTTTTTTCGTATTTGGTATATAATTATGGCATTTTTTCCATTTTCGTAATGTTCGAAATCGAAAAAGTGGGCGTGGTCATAGTCGGATTCGGCCATTTTTACACCAATACAAAGTGAGTTCAGATAAGTACGTGAACTGAGTTTAGTAAGATATATCGATTTTTGCTCAGTTATCGTGTTAACGGCCGAGCGGAAGACAGACGGTCGGCTGTGTATAAAAACTGGGCGTGGCTTCAACCGATTTCGCCCTTTTTCACAGAAAACAGGTATCGTCCTAGAATCTAAGCCTCTACCAAATTTCACAAGGATTGGTAAATTTTTGTTCGACTTATGGCATTAAAAGTATCCTAGACAAATTAAACTGAAAAGGGGCGGTGCCACGCCCATTTTGAAATGTTTCTTTTATTTTTGTATTTTGTTCCAACATATCATTCTGGAGTTGAATGTTGACATAATGTTACTTATATACTGTAAAGATATTACTTTTCTTTTAAAATTTGATTTAAATATGTTTTTTAAAAGTGGGCGTGGTCGTTCTCCGATTTTTGCTAATTTTTATTAGCAGACATATAGTAATAAGAGTAACGTTCCTGCGAATTTCATCATGATATCTTCACGACTGCCAAATACAGCTTGCAAAACTTCTAAATTACCTTCTTTTAAAAGTGGGCGTGCCACGCCCATTGCCCAAATTTTACTAGTTTTCTATTCTGCGTCATAGGTTCAACTCACCTACCAAGTTTCATCGCTTAATCCGTATTTCGTAATGATTATCGCACTTTTTTCCGTATTTTTCTCGAAATTTTCGATATCGAAAAGTGGGCGTGGTTATTGTCCGATATCGTTCATTTTAAATAGCTATAGAGATGATGCCCAGGAACGTACATACCAATTTCATCAAGATACCTCAAAATTTACTCAAGTTATCGTGTAACGGACAGACGGACGGACAGACGGACATGGCTCAATCGAATTTTTTTTCGATACTGATGATTTTGATATATGGAGTCTATATCTATCTCATTCCTTTATCCTGTACAACCAACCGTTTATCCATGTTAATTACTCTGTGAGCTCTGCTCACTGAGTATAAAAAGGATAGAGGATACGTAGAGCGGCTTACACTGCCCTGCGAAAGCTGCTTACCGACGAATTCAAGCTTGGAATAAAAAGATCTTTAACTGAATTTAACATATTATATTGTAATCACCGTGACAAATTTTTAAAATATGAACTATAAAAAAAGGTTTTCACTTCTGTTGCACAAAGAGGCCACACATAATCTTTTTTCTCTTTTCCTGTCTGTTTTGCTTCAAACTTTTTGCAGCAGGAAAGTAAAATAGTATTTTTTTTAAGTCGGCTTTCTTTAATTTTTCAAAGAACAAATGTACGAAAGGTATATATGTATGATATATGTAAATATATGTACAATAAAACTGTTTCGTACAGAATGCCCAAATATTGTCGCATGTCAAGTTCGTTATATCCAAAAGCCTCATTGAGCTTGTCGCATGCTCATGCGCTTAGTATCACACCTTTGGCGATGGCAGCTCCAGCAGCGTTGGCGCAATACGCTTTAAACTAAAGGATTTAGCTTTCGTACGCACTACACACGCGCATACACCCACATTAGGTGCGCCTTAGCTATATGGGAGATGTAGCGTACAGGAGCCATATGCAGGCATTGCATTGACACACAAACCTACATGTATGTAGCTCGCACAGCGTGGCTGGCAGCTTGCAACTAATCTGCTACCAATTCGACACCACATCTTACAGATACTTTTCTCCGTGACGAACTTTGGTTTAGCCGAAGCCAATCGTGTCGCGCGAAACACCTCTGAAAACAGGTCGTCGGTAAAAAACTACTTAAGCGCGGCCAAAATGTAGGCATTTAAGCAGTAGTGAAATAAGTGATAAAGTGTTTAATAAAATAAAATTAAAAAGTGTTTAAAATTAGTGCAAGCTCCAAAGTGTCCAAAGAGATCAAAATTGGTACCAAAGAGATCAAAAAAATGTACCAAAAATCACTTTGGAGCTGCAAACTTGACTTATACAGACGTGATAATTATTTAGTTTATCAAGAAGTTTAAAGTGTGCTACCTCGTGTAATTTAATAAGACAATTAATTAAGTTAAAATGCAAACCAGACACAAGAAAGTTTATCTCCTTGACTATGATGAAAGCCAAATTGTCGTGCTAGTTGCCGTCCAACGAACAAGTTTTGCGTTTCCTTTTTATAACCTTCGTAAAGTAAAATTAAGTCTCCGTGCGCTGCTTACCTCGTTATTAAAGAAGTGGAAGTTTTTTTGGGCTAAAGCACGAATACCACGAAGAATGTGGACAAAAGTGTTTTAAAACTTGAATGCTTGTATCAGGAGTGGAAAGGGGTTGCTGACGAGCTCTAATCGCCGGATACAATGCAGGAAATCGGAGCAAGATTTTGTTGCACTTTAATAACCTTTTTGACATTGCCCACGCTGATGCCCTACAACTAATTACGATTGAGGAAGATAAATTATTTCTTCTAAGCCAAGCAGGAAGGGAGACCCGTTCAATGATTGGTTCAGATCGCGTCTTGTTGGAAAAAGAAAAGGGAGGAAACTCCTTCGCGAAGCTGTAGGAAAACGTAAAAGCGCCGAATATGTTGCTAACATCCATGGTAAGATATATAATTTAATACGGTTCGAGTTTGACGTTGTTTAGCGTAAAATTTTAGTTTCACAACATGTTTTTATGTTTGTGTCACGTGTGTTGCAAAAAGTATAAATGTTTTTCTTTTGTTTGTTGTTTAATAGCGCGAGTATATTTCCCGAATGCACGTTAACTGAAGATGAAAGTAGTGAAAATGAGCAGATGATGAAGATTTATCCAAAGATTTCGACGATTTGCGGCGTCCCAGTAATGTAAAGAAAAGTCGGATGCGCATCAACTTTAATTACAACACCCGAGCTTATCACAGTTCTGGATAAATGCAAAGTACGTGATCGTGATGCCGGTACGAATACTAATAGCAACTGCTAAGCTTTAAAACCATGACGCTAACGACCTTATTATACACGGAACCTCCACTCGACGGTGTCGCTTTCGATAGCGAGTTGAATCGCCATTATAAATTTATCGCGCCTTCAAAAACCAGGAATAACTGCAGTGGTGGTTCATTGGATGTAAAATTTTACCATCTTTGATCAACTCAAGCAGAGAACGCTGATCGGCTACAACCCGGTAGTGATATCATTCAATGCTACTGAACATTGCTTTGATTCCCAGCTATTTCTGCAGCACGGGAAAGCAACAAGCGTCAGCCATATACAACTTGCTCAGCGAATGGGGCTTCTTGAAAAGTGCAAGCCCTCTGCTGCGATACTACAGCGTCCAATATGGGGACGTTTACAAGGGGCGTGTATAATTTTAGAGCAAAATTAGAGAGAGACCTTTTATATTTTACCTGCCGACATGCACATTCTGGAAATAATTTTGCGGAGCCGTTTGACACAAAAAATGCAAGTGTCTTCTGGATCTGGTGTTCAAATATTTCACAGATTTAAACAGAATTGGCAGAAAATAAATCAACATGATTTCAAATGTGTGTGTGAGGATAACTATGTGCACGAGACACACTTGTGGACGCATCGCCTTGCAGATCTCAATGAAAATCAACCACGAGAGGTGATAAGGAATTACTCCAACTAGTTGTAGTTTTTCTGGTGGTACGATATCCAGTTCGTATCGGGACACCTGGAGCATTTCATCATGCACAGGTGGATGGCTACGCGCAATTTTATTGCTTAAAAATATTTTATTTCGGAGGAGTCTAATTTAAGCCACTATGAGGAAGATGGAATTCGCTCGTGCGCCACGTCTTTCCATTATCCATCGCCAAAATTTTTGTAGAAATAATATTATACTCTAATGCAACTTTGTGGGGGTGTATGCCCCATAGTTCAAAGTAAAAAAAAAGGCGCACCCTAACACACATACACTGGCATGCCCACATTTGCGTTCAAGTTTAAGTAAAACTTTAAGATGACTTCATCAATTGTCAAAATGGATATATGCGAAATCCTAAAGCGGCAATCGCAAAGGACGACTAAGTAATAAGTACAATAAAGTTGCAAAGTATTTATGCTCTTTTTCTGTAGAGGAGCGCAATTGTTGCCAAAAAAAGGCTTTGGTTTTTCAGCGAAGATGTTTAAATCTTGCAAAAGACTTATAAATCCTAAAAGGTTTGTTAAGGAAATAACAAAAACAACAAAATTAGGCTGAAATGCAATGTAGGGTATTTGTCAGGGGTGGGCGGCGTCTTCATATTAATATTTGAAGATAGCGTCGATTAAATTTTATTCAATTCATTGGTGTCAATGATAATCGCAATTGTAAGACTTTAATACTAGCCGATAGCTTATCAAGAACAGTTAAATAAGTACAATTTAAACACAGGAATAGCTTTTGAGCACATTATCAAGTTAAACAAGTAAGAATTGCCAAGTACGGCTGGAACCGCACGTAATATATACCCAGCTGAAAATTTCAAAAAAAATTTCAACAGTTTGCTTAATGGCGCTTAACCATTAAAATAATTATGCCCGCATTTGCTTTCACGAGCACATCAACCAGATGACATCTACACACAATCTAATTGAGGAACGTACATTCAGGTGCATGCCCTGAACTTCAATAGCCTTAAAGTTTGGCATGTTGTCGTCAGAAAAGAAAGATTGTCTATGATATGACACTTTGATGGAATGTCATGTAGTTTGATTTTACGTGGAAGGTTCAAGCCTCAGCGCATGACCTGACTCAACGAGGATTGAAATAGTATTTGTGTAGAGAGCGCTTGAATCAGACAGCACGCTTGCAGTCGCACCTTATGGTGATCAGAGGGATATGGTCTAGTCAGGTCGTCCGCCTACATTAGCTCACCACCAACCGATGTTCACAGTGGTTACCAGAGGATAGTTTGGCACATGCGACACGGAGTTAGAGTACTGCTTGACCGCATGCAAAAGAACCGCGTGGCAATTCCGAAGTGTGTGTGATGATCAGAAGCTCGTCAGCTATGTGAACTTTACATATGCTCTACGCCCATATATATTTTAAAAGTAACTGTAACGTTAACTGTTTCTGAGTTAGGACTTGCAAACAACACGGGGTGTTTAATTTCACACACAAAGCTATCTTTCGAAAATTTTTCTGAATGTGTACATTTGTTACAGGATCCTACCAAGTTTCATCATTCTTTTATAATTTGTCCCATTTCTCTTCCATTTTTATAAAATTTTCGATATCGAAAAAGTGGGCATGGTTGTAGTCCGCTTTCGCGCAATTTAACTTACCAATCTGTTCTTGATGTCAAACAACTGCGTCGTAACGAGCTATGCGGGAAGATATCTCAATCTCTCAAAATATCTATAGCTCTATAGTCGTGCATAGCTCAGTCGCGAATATTTATGAACACTGATTATTAAAGGCTACGATATGGGTCTCTCTCTGATTAATCGACTGCCTTGGTGATTTCAAGGATCAACTGTTTTCTTGTATAAACTACGTTAGATAGAATACTGTAGCTGGCTATACCCACAGGTCATAGATTATACCAGCGTACGGTGTCAATGCCAGGGTCAGGCAGCTAGGGCCCTAGGCCTTATCAATACCATACTTCACAATTTAAACGGGCAAACCTATGTGGACTACCAGGATTCGGACGCAAAATCTGGTCAACAAATGCGGGCAATTGTTACGTGATTTAGATGTATATACACAGAGTTAACCTTAGCAGGGCACTTTGGTGTGGACGCGCACAACAGCTAACTTACACCACATTGACTTTCATAAGAGCTTCAAGTGAGTTCCGCTATAGAAGACATGGGCAGGGTAACAAAGTTCATATACATAGGGCGTGCTCTACTTCACACAGATAGCTGCGATGCCGGAGAAGTTGTCTTCTGCGAATAGATGAAAGATTTCGAATTTCTGGCTATACTCCAGAGTAATGTTCTCTTCGACCTTGGTTATTCCCTCATTCCTTCCGCTGAGCGGCTATGACCAGCTCATCAGACATCTAATCCTCGACATCCTATGTACGGAATCCAGATAAGTGGACGGAAACGAGATAGTTCACAAGTATGTATGTTTCGTCTCGAGTGATTGCTGCCTTCCGACACCGTGAGGACTTTTCTCTGAACACACTTCAGTATGACGGTAGTTGAATGACGTGAATATCCTTAGGTAATGCGAATAGAGTCCCGTCCCCATACCTGAGTCCATTTTGGAACCATTGCTATACATTTGTATGCCATTATTATTTAGAGCCTTGTCAGTTTTCATATAACTCCTACTTTGAATGATAGTGCTAGCACCGCCCTCAAACTGCAGTTTGCGAGGATAATAATATTAAAGAATTAAAAGTTGCCGGCGGAAGTAGATTAATGCATCCATTATGCCCTGAGTATCATTTTAGCACCAAAATTCCTTAAGTCTCAACGCAGTTTGTGCCGAAGCAGGTTTATATGGTGGTTTTAACCCGGCGTGGGCAGGTACGACCGGCTCCGATGCTCACAGTGCGCTGAACTTTCCAGTTGACTTAAAATCGATCGTTAGTCCTTATACGTGGTACTACTGGATAGGGTTAATTGCTGGCTGTTTAGCCTTGGTAATTCGAAGGTGGATGTTTGTGCTTCCTCCTGAAGAGTAGTAGATCCAAGTTCTCCAGATTTAGCTAAGGTCACGCTCCTGTGCACACCTACTTAGTTTTGCCAACATTCTTTTCATGGTTTCACTCACTGCTTAAGGGTATGACCGAAATTAGGACCGCGATACCTTCAGCGTACGCCACAATCTTCACATGATTTGTGTCGAGTTTTGCTAGAATATCTTATAGTAATGAGCCATAGCAGAGGTGAGAGCACCCCTATTGTGGAGAGCCTCTACATAACTGCTTAATTATTGTCGTTCCCCACAGCACAGCTGATTACCGCTGTTAAAAAGGTATGACAGATCCAATTCCTTATACTGCTGCCCTACCAGGGCTGTTTCCTTCGTGTTAGCTTCTACGTTGTTGGAAGCACCCTCCACATTAATAAACGCAGCCAGAGTAAATTGTTTGTGTATATAGGATCTCTCCACTGTACGCACCACCTTATGTTGCCGCTGTTTCTGTTACGCATTTTGTGAGTGGAAAGGGGAATCTCATCAGAAATTACCTTATGTGTGTATATCAAGCAATTTCCTAAATGTTTTTAGCACAAAAGATGTAAGACTTACTAGCCTGAAATCTTCGGCCAGCTTTGGTATGAGGACCAGCCTTGGTTTTCCCTCTACGAGACCAGTAAGTTTTCTGCGTCATAAAGGGTATAATACTGTAACGTATTTAGGGAAATTCCGCTTATTTGAAACCTTCTGCTAACGTTCGAATCGCTAAATTGTTGAATAAGTCACTCCAATATTCATATTGCAAACTGGTCTTTATTTAGATTAATTTGGGAGTAGTACTTCAACAATTATACTTCACAACCAGTAGCGTGCTCAAATCACAACCGACTCGTTATTACTCAGCTTGTGCTGCTTTTATACTCTCGTTGCCTCTTCCGCATCTTTCTCAAAAGTGAAACGTTTCACCTTCTAGAACTCTTGTAGCTCATGCTTGGTTACAAGCTATATACGCGTATATTTGTAGTTTATAGCCATATGCGTGTGTATGTGTGAGTAAACATTTCGGCTGATGACTACATGTGTGTGCGTGTGTGTATATCGCTTCGTAGCTTCTATAAGTGTTGCTAGCTTAAACGTGGACATGTATATAAGAGTGGCTGCTTATGTTTTTGTTGTTGCGTGATTATTTACTAACAGCTAGTGATGTCAACATTCGCCACAATACCATCAATATGGCGAAACGCTATTTATTAACCAGACAATTTTACCTTCTGCCAGAATCTCTCCTTTTAGCCTGTCAATTGCTTCCTACTGTATTTTTCTGCTATTTTGTGCTGCCTCTCCTGGGTCATCTGAAAGTGAGTAGCTATAATGATATCCAAGATTTCAGCTGTCTGATCCTGCAAATTGCGTTTTACAAAGGTTCTTGTTTGATGATATTTGGCAGAGGGTTGCCAAAGCCCTGCTAAGTCCTTAGTGGAAGTTATTATACCTCCAGACAGAAAAGATTTGCTCAAATTAATTCACAGCGTTCTTAACTGTCTTGTCTTCACTTCATCAATCATACATTCAATTTTCCGCCGCTAAGTACTCTGTGTCAGTTCTTTCCCCATCTTGGCGGCTTTATTTCCCAAAGACATCATAAAAGTTCTTTCCTTCATATGAAGTGACTGATTATGCATTTACTCATTGAACCCAACCCAATTACTTATTTCAATAACTAATTAGATAATATATAATCATTCCATATCAATCATTGCACCCTGCTTAAGTATTTTTCTGTCACCTAAGCAACCGCAATATTTGCAAGTGCTACTTTTTTTTCAAGTTGAGCATAAAATGAATTTAATGTGCAAATACGAAGATATATTTCTACAAGACATCCAAAGACTACAACTTCACTTTCTTTAACATTTCGTTTCATTCTACACGCGCGTTTTCATATCTACTTCTCTTTTAAAATGTATCCATCAAATTTTTCATTAGCATATCATAACTAAAGAAGATAAAGCGGATCCATTAGCTACAAAATCCGTACATAAAAAATAATTTTCAATTCATTCACAAAAGAGTGAAAAAAAAACAAGCAAAAGTGTCTAATTCGGTGTAAAGAACATTATATACTCAGCGTGAGCTTCAGTTGTACATTTCATTTCAGAAAATTACTTTTCTATATAACACGTGACACCGCCCGTTAAAAAAAAAAAATTTCTCCCCATTTCCTCTTACATAAAAAACTTGATAAATGAAATATCATTCATCAAAATACTTTTCTAAGTTATAGCTTATTATTCTAGTCTACACCCTTTTAAATTTGTTTTATATTTAAGTTGCGTGGTCTTTGACCGATCCGTCCATTTTTACTAGAAATATTTTCTACTATAGGGAAAATTTGTGTACCAATTTTATTCAGATCCGTTATTTTTTCTTCGATTTATGGCTCCCGAAACATAGAAAATTGCTTAGTATAAAAGGGGCGGTTGCCACACCCATTTTCAAAAATTGTAGTGTTTTCCAATTTATTGTTATAATTCAATTTAGAAAGTAAAATTCTATTGATACGAAGCTCTTTTTCGCTATGATATAGCTTATTATTTTCGTCCACGACCCTTTAAAAACTTTTATATAAAAGGGGCGCGGCCTTTAACCGATCTCAATTTGACATTTATTTTCATGTATTTTGTTTGTGAGAGCCGCGATTCTAAAAAAATTAGGGAGGCTCGAAATTCATTTCAGACCTATGGTCCCATGGACAATATTACTCAATATGACCAACAAAACCCATAGATTCAGAAACTGGATGTGCCTTTCAACAATAAATTGACCCGCTCTACTGTACAAAACCAACCGTTATCCAATCAAAGTTAATATACTCTATAAAAACGCTCAAATGCATTGCTGCTTGCTTGTTGGAGGGCGTTGGAATGCAACAACAACATTTTCGTGAGCTGTAAGTAAGCAACAGAGAAATAATAGCATTTGATAAAGTCACTCTGTGATTGGGTGAGTGAAGCACAGCAGCGTAGATGTTACTGTCATCAACTTGCTTCATATATAGGCGAAAATGCTTGTAACCTTAGCTACTACTTTGTCGGGGCGTTAAGTCAAGAATGCACTTTCAAAGACTTACATATTCACTGTACTTTGGTTAACATGCCAGGGAAGATGTGAAACATGTTTTTGAGAAAGTTATACACTTCTTTGCAATACTTTCGCGAAGAGGTGGGTACATATGTGCAACTGTGCGTTGTGTAAGCATTCTAAATGTGGTGAGTACTAGGTGGTATTGAATGACAAAGCAGTCAAAATTTTCTACCATTCTTTCGTGAGCTTTTGCTGCGCTAATAATTCGCAAACAGGCTTATGAAATATTCTAAAGACACTGGGACTGGGGCTTATAACCCAAAAGACCACATCGAGCAGACGAAGTGATCAACGACGCATGCTAATGATCTACTAACGCTGCAGTGAAGCAGGCTATGGGGAGACTTAAAATAGGCGGAAAAAATGAGTCCACTCAAGTCTTATGCACGAAAGCAGACCGAAGGAAGCGCTTAGACTGTGAGAAGGCCGTTACGAAATTGAACATAAGAGCATAATGCACTAAGAAGTTCCGGCGAGGTAAAGCAGAGTTTACCGCAACATCTCGTGACCATGATTGACGCCCGGCGGTGATGCAGTTGAGTGTGATGCTGTAACCAACTTTTCAAATGCTGTGAAAAGGCTCACTGTCAATATTGTTATTATTGTGCAACACAAATCAAAGAACATCGTGGAAACTGTACTCAGAACAGAACGCAGAACGTGGATGCAGGCACAGAATGCTACTAGAATACGAAAATATTGGTAAAACTACCAATGCAAATCAGCGAGTTGTTGTTGTCGCGATAGACATATACCGAAGGTTTTCTACAGTGCTATCGGCGTTGATGTTCTTTTGCAGGATATAGATCCGGTACGTTCTGATAACTAGTAGCACTAAGTACACGTCCCATAATCTCGGAAAGGATTGTTATGGGCCTGTTGAACCTCTAGGTTTTACCATCCCTAGTATTCGCCGCTAGTATATGAGTTTGACGATTACGTGGAGAAGCTGTAGAGCCATAAAGCTTTGTATTAAGCTCTCAACTCACCTAGCTTACTTGCCTAGTGTAGGCAATGGTTTCAAGAGATACGTTTTAGTCTTCTGCACAAGGTTGCTGCTTTGCTAGAATCTGTGGAGGTATACGCATTTGTGTATCTTTAGTCACAGCAAATGAATACCTCAGAGCCATATCTACCTTTTTCAAATGATTACAAAGTGTAAAAGTATTTTTATCGGAACTCGCCTATCGTAAACTCTGCTAGAAGGACCAGGTGGAAAGCGATTAAATTCGCTTGATGTGACCAATTGGCGTCAGTCAGCAGAGCGAAGAAGCGGTCAGAGCTTACATTGCTGTAAAGGTTGCCTCCACTATTCGTTTGAATTTGAAAAATTTCGATTCTTTAGTCAAGTCCCTCTTTCAAATTCCCTTAGTATGACAGATAGACTTCTTAGTTGTACGTAAAATATAGGACATATCTAGTTTGTTTGCTCCAACTACCACTCCACTCCGACTCTTTTCGACTACCCCTTTCACCTAAATTTCCTCATATATGGCATTTCTGTACCCTACTGAATATCTGCTTCACCTGACCGGCCTAACTATTTCAACATTTTAAAATCTTATAATTTTTATATCTGACCCTATGCCTTATATCATAGTTGAGGCATATTTATAGCCCAAGTTACAGTGAAACCATAACTGCGGTTGGTTATTCGGTTATCTTAGTTTTTATCTTGTCTTAACATTGGTCGTTGTAAAATCATAGCATAGTCGTATCTAGTCTTAGTGTTACTTTTACTCCTAATCATAGTCTTGGGTATTAATACTTGAATAATAGATTAAATTTAAGCTATTTATGTTCTTTTTTACTTCCAGGTATGTAAAATGTGATTGATGACATTATACTTAATCACGCGTTATACAAAGATCCTACTATTACTGAATGTAAGTACAATTGAATTGCATTTAAAACCCACAAGCATATTGCCGGTACGTGAAATACCGAATATGAATTTTTAAGTCTTTAAATAATGAATACAGGTACACAAGAGTGCCCGACAGACTTTGTTTTGCCGGTGAATTGTTGTCTGCATTTGAAAGTTAGCCTCGCTCTCCCTCTTACTCCCTATCTCATTCTCTTCTACTTTACTTCCATTTCTCCATCCCTTATTCAATTTATCTTCCTTCCATACCAAAACCCCTTTCCGCTCCCCTCCCAAAGCAGCTATAATTTTTTAAATTGGTGCGCTATAAAGTTGCAGTCAGATTTGGTATTCGTTTATATATATAAGATTAGCCT